>JAKOGI010002452.1:0-5000 GCA_029747015.1 Carnegiea gigantea
ATATATATATATATGTATATATATATATATATTGATTGTAAGGGCCGTAGTTCCATTCTATTGCTGACTAACTGTTTCAGTTGCTAAATTTTGGAATCTGCGTTTGAATTATTTTTCAACAAGGGTATTCCGTCAACTGTGTTCGTTTTTAACAATTAGTTTCACTGAAAGGAACAACTATATTATTAATGTTATTGTTGACATTACTTATTTATAAAATCATTGAATCGATGCTAACCTGTGTTTTTGAAATCATTTTTCTTTTTATTTAGTCGATTCATGAAGTTTAAGTAGGATGCCAGTTGTAGGGCATTTTGACCCTAGCTTAGACCGATTGATAACGAAATAGAGAACAGGGTTTAATTAGTGTGGCTTTTGGAACCCAAAAAAAGGGAAAAAGGAAATTGTAAAAAGGGGGGGTTGATTTTCGGGCAGGAGCCCGACACGCCGACCCCTCTCTCCCTCTCTCTCCTATGCTTCTCCTGTTCTCCTTCTTTCTCACGCGAAACCCAGAGAACCACTGGCCTGCCACCACCGCCACGCGCGTCACCGGCGAACCAGGGAGGGACCACAGTGGTCCCCGAGTAAAACCCACCCACCGCCGACCACCACCAACCTGTTTTCCCCACCTTTCTCTACGAATTGAAGCCAAAGCCAGCCACGTTTTTGGTGCCTTGAACCGCCACCACGTACCGAAATTCGGCCATACTCACCAAAATCGACCCCCATTATAAATTGAGGGGTTGAATTCGACACAAACCACACCGAAACTACATCAAATCGGACGCTAGGGTTTCGGCATTAGCAAGCAGACGAGCTAGGGTTTGGTCTCAGCTACTAGGCGTGCGTTTGGAACTAATTGGGTCAAGGATTGAGGTTTTCCAGCGTCCAAATCGAGCTCAAAAGTGCGTAGAATGGGTCCACAACTTGGAGTCCAGGTGGGTGTTTCTCGGCTCCTATGTATTAGTAATTTCAAAAACGTTTTAGCCCTTAAGTTGTGATGCCTATCAGTTTTAGAATTAGTTAGATTAATCGAGGATATGATAACTGATTATGCATGCTTTATTTCGACTGAATTCAGCTTAGATTACGCATGTTCAGGCTACCCTAAAGGTGTTTAGAATTAAACTGATCATATGTCAGAATATGCTGTCTGAAAGTAGCCTCGAAGCACATATGAATACCTTGAATTGATGCTTGCTAATATAGTGAATTCATGCTTGAAAACAACTTCAAAATGACATAAGAACGCCCTAAATCGATGTATGTTAGGTTTAGTTAGTTCATGCCTGAAAGTAATTTCGAAATAACCTAACAATCCTTTGAATCGATATGTGTTAGTTTAGTTAAGTTCATGCTTAAAAAGTAGCTTCGGAAATAATTGAAGAATGTTTTTAAACGATGCCCTAAGCTAATGTATGTTGAATTGGTTAACTCCTGATTAAAGTTAACCTTAGAAACGACCTAAATAAGCCTTGAGTTGACACTCGCTAAGTTAGTTCGTCCATGTTGAAAAGTGACCCTTAAAATAACCTAGGTACTTTGATTCATCGCCTAATAAGTTCGTTCAATTATGTCTAAAAGTAAGCTTCGAAATGACTTATATGTGCTTCAAATCGATGAATGTTAAATTAGTCAAGTCATGCTTGGACCGATACTTGCTAAGCTAGCTAAGTCACATTTAAAAGTTGCTCCTAAATCAACCTAAGCACGTCTTGAATTGATGCTTACTAAGTTAATTAATTAATGTTTACTAAGTTAATTAATTAATGTTTGAAAGTAGCATTCGAATCATCCTAAACACGCTTTCAGCCGATGTATGTTGAGTTAGTTGATGCATGCTTGAAGGTAACTTTTGAGATAACCTAAGCATGCCTTAAGTTATTGTATGTTGAATTAGTTGGTCCATGCTTGATGACGTTATCGAAACAACCTAACAATGTCTTAAAATGATGTACGTTAAGCTGGTTAGCCATGCTTTGAGAATGACATGAACATGACATGCTTACCTCCTATTTGTGAGTTATGAATGTAGGCTAGTTTCATGCCTTGTGAGTTTATTTCAGTTTGCTAAGTACTTATTTGAAGTTAATGCAATATAGATATATCTGCATATGTGTTTATATATATGCTACAATGCATAGCTGGATAATGGCTGCTCACTCAGTAAGTTTATACGTAGCTATTTCTTTTTGACTTTCATGATAATATGCTATGGTTATGAAAATGAAATCGAGTTGGTAGTTGGATAGTTTGAGGATGAACTAATGAGAGTTTTGAGGTTCTTTGTGGTCGGTGTTGTGCGAGGAGGGAGCCTGGGTTGTGATTACCGTAATCGTATGGATTACGAGGCCATGTGTGGCTCATTGTGCTGAGTTGATTATGAAGTGCTTGAATGTGATACATGTAGACCCCCTTTCCCTGCCATGTCCTCAAGTTACATTGTGTGCATAAGAGTGAGTTTTTCAAAGAAGGAGTTCATGTTTTGAATGACAGTAGCCATGATTATTAGTGTATGATGGCCTATTTTAACTAAATGAATACAGTTTTGCAGTGAACTTGCTTGAACGGGAGAATCCTTAAAGAGTTTTACAAAGGCGTGAGTGGTATGATAAAGGATTTCGCTATAAGAGGTAGGAAAATTATTAGCCGTTATGGCCCATAAGCTTTAAATTGGCTAGGATAATGTGCTTTGGACAATATGATATGAGTGATATTAGCCTAGGGGATAAGTCATGGTACTAGGAAACCCTAGAAGACTCTGACGAGGGTAATGGTCTGATATGCCATATGTAGCTGTCCCAGGAGTAAGAGCTTAAGCGTGAGCGTTAGGTCTCACTATGGGGTTGAGAATAGATCTCACCCAATCAGTACCCTGTAATGATCTTATGCTAGATGTATTTTTCTAATAAGCGAAGAAAAATAGTTGGCATTATGCCATTTCAAGTATTTCAGAAAGAAAATTTTTATGGGCTATTAAGAGACCAAATGAATGAAATGTGAAAAGCTTATAAGGGTCAGTATGCGACCGATACGAAAGAAGTTACTTTTAAAGAATATGAGCCTTAGGAGGCTAAGAGAAGAGTTTTTATGAACCTCAAGAGGCTAAATGAAGTGCTTTCAGCAAAAAGAAAGAAAGCTTCCTGTGTATGACATGTGCATATTCTAAGTATAAGTTATGAATGAGATGCTAAGTAAGATACAAATGTGAAAAAGAAAGCCTTATGAGCATATTTTATGCATACGCTATCAATGAGATTTAATTGAGACTTGAAATATGTGTGTCTTATGCATATCATATTAATGAAATGCCAAGAAAAGTATGATTATGAAAAGAGATAACCTTATGTGCACATCATATGAATGAGTTTTCATGCATAGTTTGAATAGAATGCTAAGAAGTTATGTTTATGAAAAAGAAAGATTCCTATGCTTAGCCTCGATGCTTTCTTATGTGCTTAAGCGCTTGTTAGTTAAGGAATTCAGTCACTCAGGGGCTTAAAGATGAGTTTGAACGGCGAAAAATGAAGTTCATGGATAGTAATCCTTCCTTGAGGATTTAAGAATGCCTAATATGATAGTAAAGTATGAATACATGATATGTGACTATTAAAGATATTATTGCCTACAACGGTTTTGGTTTTAAGGGGGTCGGGAGACACTCATTGAGCATGTGGTTGCTCATCCCACTACTCTTTCCCCTTTTTTTCCCAGGTTTTCTTTATGATAGGAAGAAATTGAGTCAGCTGTGCCGAAATAAAAGTTACCCTTGCTTAAAGGGAGTCAAGTGTGCCTATAGTCAAGTAGTCCCACTGCTTGATGATGTTACAGAATGTATTCTTAGTTTGTAAACATATGTAAATCAAGTATTTTAGTTCATGTAATGCATATGGTATAAGGTCGCTCTGTACAGCCGTATGAGCCAACCATCTAATTAGTTAGATGTCTTCTTGGTCAAAGTTAATTATGTTTTGGGATGTAAATTCCAATACTCCGGCTGTGTAAACCGTTGAGTTATACCTTTCATTTCTTCTTTATTAATGAATTATATTGTTTGAGTACTTCGAGCGAGTTGCTCGTTGAGTTATGAACTGTGGCGCGTAGCCATCGAGCTTATTTTAAAATGTTATACGCTTTCGCTAATTGCAGGGGTTTATTGCAAGGCTTTCAGCCTGGAAATGGTGAGTTTTTAGGAGAAACTCTGTCCGTTTCGCCGCGAAATTTAAATAAAAAGTTAAGAGAATGTAACGCTCCCGGCCCTAGGGGCTGGGGGTGTTACATTGATGGTATCAGAGCATGGTCCTGCGACCATAGGCCTCGACCTGAGTCTTGTATCTCATATAGTTACCAAGGAACGCGTTCATGATGATGTGATACATGCCTGCCTTGTGTGCAAATGTGAGTTTTAGGTGAATGTTAGCGCGTTTACCTAGTTAGGTGCGGCTTGAGTGAGCTGATTGGTTGGATGAAAGAACCATTCGCTAAGGTGTAGGCCGATTGGCTCATATTTTCATGGATAAATTAAGTGTTAGCTCATTCAAAAGTTGTTTCGCTTAAATGCCTTGGTGATTTTAATTGAAAGTTTAAAGAACATATGATTTGAATTCGAATGATTGGAAAAGCCTCAACTCTAAGCTCATCTTTGCCCCCGAAGTACAATTTGCTCCTCGGGCCCCATAATAGAGTGAGCAGACGTACTCGAAGGTTGGCAGAGAGAGAGCTAGAAGTAGTTAACCATCCTTTTATTAAAAACAAAGAGATTCAAAATAGACAAGCTATTTTTCATCTTTTGAAACTCAAGATTTTGAGATGTTAATGCCGTTTTGACTGTCGAGTCAAGTTTATCTTACATCGAAGGATTCGCTTTCCGTTAGTGATGATAAGGGAGTTTAGATTCACAAATACACGCCCTTATGTGTATCAAATGTTGCTTGTAAATGTGTATGTGCTAAGATGTGCACGTCGATAGAATCCTTCGTAATAGGCTACGAAAAGAATGA
>JAKOGI010002452.1:17500-40000 GCA_029747015.1 Carnegiea gigantea
GGTGGCGATTTGTAGAGAGAGAGGGGGAGGAGGGTCGGGGGTTTCGGGTCTGATTACCCGAATTCAGCCCCCCTTTTACTACTTTCCTTTTTTTTTCACTTAACACAATAACTACTAGGTCCTAATCCCAAACTCGTTACCGATTAGAGTAAACTCAAGTTGAAATGTCTTATAACTAGCATTCCAATTAAATTCAAAAGTCGACTAAATAAAATGATTAATGATTTTGAAGGCAAGAGATTGAATCGATTATAAAAGTAAAAACATTTTAAATGACTAATGATAATCACAGTAATAATAGAATAACGATGTTTTGTTTTAGTAAAATTTATTGTTACGCACACACAGTCTTGATAAAAATAATTAAAATACAGCTTGACAAACTTGGCAACTGAACTAGTTAGTCGTCAATAGAAAGAAAGTGCGGCTCTTACACTCTCCCCCCCTTAAAAGAATTTCGTCTTCGAAATTTGCTTACCTAATGGAAATAATGCTGGGTATTTTTCGCGCATTTTGCTTTCTAGCTCTAAGGTTGCTTCTGGCACCTTATGGTGTTTCCATAGCACTTTAACGTATGGGATACTCCTGTTTCTAAGCTTCTTCTCCATTCTCTCCAAGATTCGTGCGGGTTCTTCTACATAAGTGTGATTTTCTTTAACCTGCAAGGGTTCGTATCGGATGACATGATCTGGATCTGGAACATATTTTCGAAGACTGAATACATGAAATACGTCGTGAATGCCTTGCAATGAGGGTGGTAAGGCCAGCCAGTATGCAACTGATCCTACTTTTTGCAAAACCTCGAATGGTCCAATAAATCTTGGGCTCAGTTTTCCCGTTTGCCCAAACCTTATGCTTCCTTTAAGCGGAGATACCTTTAGGAATACATGATGTCCAATTTCGAACTCCAGTGGCTTTCTTCTAACATCCGCATAGCTCTTTCGCCTACTCTGGGTAACTGTAACACCCCCAGCCCCTAGGCCAGAAGCGTTACGTTTTTCCTAACTTCTTACTTAAATTTTGGGATGAAACGGGCAGAGTTTCCCCTGAAAACTGACCGTTTCCAGGCTAAACGCCTTACAATAAGTCCCTGTAGATTAACGGAAGCGTAAACATATAAAACATAACTCAACGGCCACACGCCGAAGTTCATAACTCAACGAGCCACTCGCTCGGAGTACACCAACCAGATTGATGCATGAATAAAGAAGAAATGGACGATACAACTCAACGGTTAGCAAAACCGGAGTATTAAGATTTACATCCCAGAACATAGCTAAGTTAAACCAAGAAGACATCTAACTAACTTGATGGTTGGCTCAGACGGCCGTGCAGAGCGACCTTTATACCATATACATTACATGAACTAGAATAATCGTTTGCAGACTTTTATAAACTAAGAGTACATTACATGACTTCATTAAACACGTAAAATCCCTTCCAATGAGCACATACGACGCCTTGTAAGCAACAATAGGTTGTGTCTGGACTTGTCTGGCTCAACTTCTTCCTGTCAGAAAGAAAACCTGGGGAAAAGGGGAAAGAATAGTGGGATGAGCAACCACACGCTCAGTGAGTGTCCCCCCCTAAAACCAAAACCGTTGCAGGCAATACTATTTTTACTAGTCACGTATCACGTTTTCATACTTTACTATCATAATAGATATTCATAGAACCTTTATGGGAGGATCACTAAACATAAACTTCACTTCGACCACTCAGTCATATTTCTAGGTTCCTCAACGACGGAATTTTTTTTACTAGCAAGCAGTTAGGCACGTGAGTAAGCATCGAAGGCTAAGTATAAGGATCTTTTCTTTTCATAAATTAACTTCCTAACACTCCATTTAAATTACACATGAACCCTCAATCATATGATGTGTATTTAAGGTTATCCCTTTTCATATTGACACTTTTCTTGATATTTCATTCATATAATATACAGATCACACACATAAACACATATCAAGCATTTAAGTACCTTAAAACATCATATTAAGCTATATGACACCCTCGCATGCTATTCACATATCAACGCTCATTCCTTTAGGAAGAGACGCCTTCATTCATGGAATTTTTAACGTGCTATAACTTTCCTTCTCATCTCATATACTTTAAATCAGACAGACTTGCTATGGATAAGAATGATGCCACACAAGATTAGAATCCACATTCAACCATGCTTAAGAATCATTCATAAAGCATCCATTGAAAGCTTTCTTTTAATACATGGGCTAAGAATCCACATTCAAACATGCTTGTGGATCATTTCATAACTCATTCATTGAAAGCTTTCTTTCTTTCGTTGAAAACGTTTTCTTAGTCTTCAAAAGAAGTTTCATTTCGTTTGGTCGTGTAACGACCCTTATAAGCTTTTCATACATCATTCCATATAGCCTTTTGGGCTCATATAAATAGAACTTCCTTTCCTTTTTAATCGTTTAAAAAGGCAAAGGACCAATTGCTTTTTTTAACTTAGTGTGAAAGTACTTCTGGCATAAGATCATTACAGGGTGCTGTTTGGGTGAGAACTATTCTCGACCCCATAGTGAGACCTAACGCTCACGCTTAAGCTCTTACTCCCGGGAAGGCTACATATAACATATCGGACCATTACATTAGCCTTCGTCAGGGCCTCTAGGGTTTATCCGGACTTATCTCCTAGGTTAACATTACATCACATCATATTGTCCGCAGCACATTATCTTAGCCACTTAAAGCGTATCGGCCATAACGGCTAATAATTTTGTTGTGTTTTTTGGTAAAATCATTTATCACATAACTCACACTTTTCTAAATCGTTTTAGGGATTCCCCCATTCAAGCAGGTTCACTCCCAAATACCGTTTGCATAGCGAAAATAGGCCATTGCTTGCTATTAATCATGGCTATTATTAGTTTGAAAACACGAGAAACGTTCTTTGTCAAATCACCACACTTTCACGCATAATGCATTTTAGACATAAAAGGGGAAAGGGATTCACACGTTTCACATTCAAACACTTCATAATCATTTCAACAACACAATGAGCCACACATGTCCTCGCAATCCACACGATTGCGGTCAATTCACAACCCGAACTCCCTCCTCACAAGCACCGTACCACAGGTCCTCGAACGCTCATGATTCTTTCCTCAAACCATCCAACTACCAACTCGATTCATCGATTTATTAATCACAACATATTATCATATTAGCTTATAAAAAAAAAAGGAGTAAGGTTTAGGCTCTTACCCGAGCAACCAGCATCATTCAGCGGTGCGTTACAACAAGCGTACATTTAGCCACTTTTATCCATAAATCGACAATACTTTATTCAGTAAATCAAACACAATTTGATTCTAAACATATACGATGCATTTCGAAGTAACTTTCCTAAGCATGAATGTGCTAAAAAGGGTTCGAATGAAAGCTAAACATATTTCAATAGCTTCGAATTTAATTCTTTTACATGCATTAGCTAGTTTAACTTGAATCGAAGCTAAGCACGTTAATATAACTTCGATATTAATTCTTTTTCATACATTAACTCATTAACTTGAATCGATGCTAAACACGTTAAACTAACTTCGAATTAATATCTCAAGCATGATTTACATTCATGGATTCGAATCGATCCTAAACATGTTTAAATTACTTCGAATTAACAATTCAAGCATGATTTACATTCATGGATTCGAATCGATGCTAAACATGTTTAAATTACTTCGAATTAACAATTCAAGCATGATTTACATTCATGGGTTCGAATTGATGCTAAACACGTTTAAATTACTTCGAATTAATATCTCAGGCATAAATCAACCAAATGAATCGAACCTAAACATGAATAGCTCATTTCTGGACATTTCTAACGAATTTAACAAACCCTAACTTGACATGCAACATCAATCTGCTGAAATTCGTTTTGAATGTTAATATTAGTTTAGAAGGCGAGGAACACCCACCTGAATTCGCCTAAGAGTGAAGTCAAGCAACGGGAATTGAAGGCCCTAACCACCGAACCGAACCTTAGCCTGAGCTCGTGACTCCCGGCCCTTCGGCTCACGGTTTCGCGTCCCTTGCTTCCCTGAGGCTTGGTTTGGGTCCCAATTTATAGAGGAGGCTGGGATGGGGGGTGGGTTGCCGGTTTTGACAAGTGTTGGCCGGTTTTTGGGTGGCTGGGATGCGTACGGTGAGGCTCGTGCGAAGTGGCGACGTTTGGTGGTGGAATGGGGCGGTGGGGACGCGCGGTGTGGAGCTCCCCTTCACCGGTGACGCATGCCGACCGGTGACGCGTGCCCACCGGTGACGTCGCCAGGTGTTTGGCCGGCGAGGGAGAGGGAGAGAGAGAGAGAGAGAGAGACGATTAGAGAGAGAGGGAGAGCACAGAGCGAGAAGGAGAGGGGGGTCGGGATCTCAGGCTTCTCAGGCCCGGCGTGCCCCCCCTTCCCTTTTTGTTTTATTTTTCTTTTTTTTTTTGCCTTTGGCTCAATTAACATCGTTCTACTGAATCCCGATCCCGTACTTGCTAATGGTTAGGCTTAACTTGAATCGAAACGACCTTCAATCAACATTTCAATTTAAACTTTGGGATTCAACCAAGTAAAACGAAAAACGATTTTAAAAACTCGGGTAAGCGTTGATTCGATAATTTTGTAAATAAGTAACATCGATAGTAACATCAATCAAATAATCGTTCTTTTTAATGAATTTAATCGTTAAAAACTCACACAGTTACTAAAAATACGAATTTAGAACGTAAAAAGGAAATTTAATTAGCTTAACGGAAAACGAAAATGCGGGGTGTTACACTCTTCCCCCCTTAAAAGAATTTCGTCCTCGAAATTCAATATCTAAGTTCGGTCTCTCCTAGAATGCACACACATAACTAGGATCTACGCGATTGGTTTCCAGAAGGTCATTTTGAAGATATTATTTTTTAAATCAAAAGAAGATTGCCTCATGGTATCCAGTCTCCTCCTCGCCAATCTCTTCAAGCGTCTACTCGCTCTATTTAGGCGCCGAGAGCAAATCGCATTGAAGAGAGGCAAATGAGTTGGCGTGGAAAACCATATCGAGTTTGTTTTGAAAAAGAAACATAGATTTTCAATGATCTAGACTCAGTTTGCATGGCAAACAATAATTCTATGCATATGCATCTATAAGTGGGCATCTAAAGGCACGACAATTGAGACAATGACATCTTAAGGTCATACACTAGCAGTCTTATCCTAAAACATGAATTCAAGTCACTTTCGGGATCACAATGATTAACATGGAGACTACTATAACACATTTAGAGTAATAGAAATGTCACATAGCAACACATAGTATCATTTAAGCATAATGGAATTGTATAATATTAGCAATCCAATATTCTTAAGCTTAGGAGTCTCGGGGAGCATGAACGCGTTTAAAACATACATGGCAAGCAATTTACAAAAGGAAAACATATGCACCAACATTCCGATGTCTGTACATCAATCCCAGCTAACTTTTAGGCCTTTTCATTCACGACAACTTATTCAGGACATGTCAGGTTCGTATGAAGGCAATTAACTTAGACAGGTTCATTCAAAGGCATAAGGATATTGAGTCATTCCAAAGTCAAATCAATTGGTCAGAAAGCTATCACATCGCACCTAAGTAGTAAAAACATCATGTTACATCACATTGACAATGAAGGGACTCAGAGTAACACTTGAATTCACAGTGACGTCACGGAGGGGTTAATAACGGAGCACTGAAGGTCAAAAATCATGAATCAACATAAACTAGCGTATCATGTCGAGAAGAATAACTTTGAAATGGAATGCTAAGGCATAATCTAAGTCGATGGTTTTGATGGCGGGGAGACTTCCCGTAAAGTCTCTACTTGGAACCGATTGTCTCTTCAGTCATAGATTCATACAAATGAAGGGTTATGCTCATTCAATACATTAATGTTTGATTCATTGCAAGAATATGCGAGCACAGGCTCCTAAGGACGTCTCATCATGCTCTAGATATGTGTGTACATACATGTAACCCGAGAAATGGTAGTGCTACTATGCCAAACCGTGTCGTATCTAGCTATAAGACAACTAGGTTCAAGGTAAGGCCAAACATGCTAAGCAAAGTATAGTAAGACAGCGTTGGCAGCACATATGATGGCTAGCAAAGCACTATCCAAGGTTCTCTATGAAACCTACCATGTACCCATAAAAATTCAGCATGCAAGACATGATACGGCTAACTCAGTCATACCATGCCAGGACACTCGGTTATACCCTGCCAGGGATTGTTTTACACACATCCATTCATATCCCTTTAAGTCACGCATTCAAATATGGTCGCAAGTACGCTGGCATGTGATATGGTCTAGGCAAAGAAGGTACAAGGCCAATAAATGCGAATGAAACTCCTATGGTCACAAGATCTTTTTGCTAGGCATATGGGTTTTTAGCCACTCAATCAAACATATGAAACATAGAACTTAGGCATTTAGACAATGAGTAACTCTGCTACCATTATGAATATCTTAGCACATCATGTAAGGATACATACAAGGGTAAGCATTCGAATGCAAAGGCCACAGTCACGTAATCATGTTATGAGGTATGTTCACAGTTGCTATGCTATCATTAGATAAGCACAGTTATATGAAGCAAACACTCACATAGCTTGAATTATTTGGCCAACTTAGTGGCGCACTCAACTAGAAGTAATTTAAACACGTACCAAATGGTTTATTTACTATACCTCTCACTTATGAAACACACGAATAACCATACATGCCATTTCATATAACGATATAGGCTTCTAAACGTTTATGAAAATGTGGCATGCTGTAAAACACAATGGTTCACAATAATGTTGTACAAAAGTCACCTAGACGGGTATAAACGATAGCAATCCTCATTAGCATTCTAGGGTCAGAGGCATGCCTTGGGCTTGTCCAAAGTAACTAGAGACTAGCCATTAATCAGGTAACAAGGGGTAAGAACAGTGGCGCTATTGGTCTTACAGGGTACATCTATCCTACAAGTGATCGAAGGAGTCTTATTGTAGGTCGCTAGCCTTAGGAGGGATCGTCTACGATGTACAATTCCAAAGTTTGCTAGGTTCTTTCTCCCTTGAGCTTTCTGGGTATATCAAGGTTCGTTCGGGCCAAAACATCTCACCCATTCACGAATAACAATCTGTATAATAAAAAGCAAGTATTGCACGGTTTAAGCAACAATGGCGAGCAAGGGGAACAGTAGGTACACTTGTGTGATGTTCAACGCGGTCCTATCACTAGCAGTTAGTCTTACAAGCACGTATACAAGAGTAGCCCCTAATACACTCAGGAAATTCAGAATTCGAAAACGGAAGGTATCATTTAATAGGATTATCAATCATAGCAGCAAATTTTCCAATCATTCCTTTCCTAACTCATTATGAAAGATTTCATTGACGTACACATCTTAGCACATACACATTTACAAGCAACATTTGATAAACATAAGAGCACATATTAGTGAATCTAGACTACCTCATCATTACTAACGAAAAGCTAATTCTTTGGTGTAAGATAACCTTGGCTCGATAGTCAAAACGACATTAACATCTCAAAATCTTGAGTTTCAAAGGATAAAAAAAATAGCTTATCTATCTTGAATCTCTTTGTTTTTAATAAAAGGATGGTTAACTGCTTCTAGCTCCCTCTCTACCAACCACCGAGTACGTATGCTCACTCCATTATGGGGCCCGAGGAGCAAATCGTACTTTAGGGGCAAAGATGAGCGTAGAGTTAAGGCTTTCCAATCGTTCGGTTCAAATCATATGTTCTTTAAACATTGGATTAAAATCACCAAAGCATATAAACGAAACAACTTTCGATTGAGCTAACACTTATCTCATGCACGGTAATACGAATCACTCGGCCTATATCTTAACAAATGGTTCTCTCATCCACCCATTCAGCTTACTGAAGCCGCATTTAACTAGCAAAACGCGCGAACATTCACATAAAACTCACATTTGCACACAAGGCAGGCATATGTCACATAACTATAGAGTGTTCCTAGGTGACTATATGAAATGCAAGACTCAGGTTGCGGCCTATGGTCGCAGGACCTTTGCTCTGATACCATCAATGTAACACCCCCAGCCCCTAGGCCAGAAGCGTTACGTTTTTCCTAACTTCTTACTTAAATTTTAGGATGAAACGGGCAGAGTTTCCCCTGAAAACTGACCGTTTCCAAGCTAAATGCCTTACAATAAGTCCCTGTAGATTAACGGAAGCGTAAACATATAAAACATAGCTCAACGGCCACACGCCGGAGTTCATAACTCAATGAGCCACTCGCTCGGAGTACACCAACCAGATTGATGCATGAATAAAGAAGAAATGGGCGACACAACTCAACGGTTAACAAAACCGGAGTATTAAGATTTACATCCCAGAACGTAGCTAAGTTAAACCAAGAAGACATCAAACTAACTTGATGGTTGGCTCAGACGGCCGTACAGAGCGACCTTTATACCATATACATTACATGAACTAGAATAATCGTTTACAAACTTTTATAAACTAAGAGTACATTACATGACTTCATTAAACACGTAAAATCCCTTCCAATGAGCACATACGACGCCTTGTAAGCAACAATAGGTTGTTCTGGACTTGTCTGGCTCAACTTCTTCCTGTCAGAAAGAAAACCTGGGGAAAAGGGGAAAGAATAGTGGGATGAGCAACCACACGCTCAGTGAGTGTCCCCCAACCCCCTTAAAACCAAAACCGTTGCAGGCAATACTATTTTTACTAGTCACATATCACGTTCCATACTTTACTATCATAATAGATATTCATAGAACCTTTATGGGAGGATCACTAAACATAAACTTCACTTCGACCACTCAGTTATATTTCTAGGTTCCTCAACGACGGAATTCTTTACTAGCAAGCAGTTAGGCACGTGAGTAAGCATCGAACGCTAAGTATAAGGATCTTTTCTTTTCATAAATTAACTTCCTAACACTCCATTTAAATTACACATGAACCCTCAATCATATGATGTGTATTTAAGGTTATCCCTTTTCATATTGACACTTTTTTTGATATTTCATTCATATAATATACAGATCACACACATAAGCACATATCAAGCATTTAAGTACCTTAAAACATCATATTAAGCTATATGACACCCTCGCATGCTATTCACATATCAACGTTCATTCTTTTAGGAAGAGACGCCTTCATTCATGGAATTTTTAACGTGCTATAACTTTCCTTCTCATCTCATACACTTTAAATCAGACAGACTTGCTATGGATAAGAATGATGCCACACAAGATTAGAATCCACGTTCAACCATGCTTAAGAATCATTCATAAAGCATCCATTGAAAGCTTTCTTTTAATACATGGGCTAAGAATCCACACGATTGCGGTCAATTCACAACCCGAACTCCCTCCTCACAAGCACCGTACCACAGGACCTCGAATGCTCATGATTCTTTCCTCAAACCATCAAGCTACCAACTCGATTCATCGATTTATTAATCACAACATATTATCATATTAGCTTATAAAAAAAAGAGTAAGGTTTAGGCTCTTACCCGAGCAACCAGCATCATTCAGCGGTGCGTTACAACAAGCATACATTTAGCCACATTTATCCATAAATCGACAACACTTTATTCAGTAAATCAAACATAATTTGATTCTAAACATATACGATGCATTTCGAAGTAACTTTCCTAAACATGAATGTGCTAAAAAGGGTTCGAATGAAAGCTAAACATATTTCAATAGCTTCGAATTTAATTCTTTTACATGCATTAGCTAGTTTAACTTGAATCGAAGCTATGCACGTTAATATAACTTCGATATTAATTCTTTTTCATACATTAACTCATTAACTTGAATCGATGCTAAACACGTTAAACTAACTTCGAATTAATATCTCAAGCATGATTTACATTCATGGATTCGAATCGATGCTAAACATGTTTAAATTACTTCGAATTAACAATTCAAGCATGATTTACATTCATGGATTCGAATCGATGCTAAACATGTTTAAATTACTTCGAATTAACAATTCAAGCATGATTTACATTCATGGATTCGAATCGATGCTAAACATGTTTAAATTATTTCGAATTAACAATTCAAGCATGATTTACATTCATGGGTTCGAATTGATGCTAAACACGTTTAAATTACTTCGAATTAATATCTCAGGCATAAATCAACCAAATGAATCGAACCTAAGCATGAATAGCTCATTTCTTGACATTTCTAACGAATTTAACAAATCCTAACTTGACATGCAACATCAATCTGCTGAAATTCGTTTTGAATGTTAATATTAGTTTAGGAGGCGAGGAACACCCACCTGAATTCGCCTAAGAGTGAAGTCAAGCAACGGGAATTGAAGGCCCTAACCACCGAACCGAACCCTAGCCTGAGCTCGTGACTCCCGGCCCTTCGGCTCACGGTTTCGCGTCCCTTGCTTCCCCTGAGGCTTGGTTTGGGTCCCAATTTATAGAGGAGGCTGGGATGGGGGGTGGGTTGCCGGTTTTGACAAGTGTTGGCCGGTTTTTGGGTGGCTGGGACGCGTAGGGCGAGGCTCGTGCGAAGTGGCGACGTTTGGTGGTGGAATGGGGTGGTGGGGACGCGCGGTGTGGAGCTCCCCTTCACCGGTGACGCATGCCGACCGGTGACGCGTGCCCACCGGCGACGTCGCCAGGTGTCTGGCCGGCGAGGGGGAGGGAGAGAGAGAGAGAGAGAGAGACGATTAGAGAGAGAGGGAGAGCAGAGAGCGAGAAGGAGAGGGGGGTCGGGGTCTCGGGCTTCTCAGGCCCGGCGTGCCCCCCCTTCCCTTTTTGTTTTATTTTTCTTTTTTTTTTGCCTTTGGCTCAATTAACATCATTCTACTGAATCCTGATCCCATACTTGCTAATGGTTAGGCTTAAGTCGAATTGAAATGACCTTCAATCAACATTTCAATTTAAACTTTGGGATTCAACCAAGTAAAACGAAAAACGATTTTAAAAACTTGGTTAAGCGTTGATTCGATAATTTTGTAAATAAGTAACATCGATAGTAACATTAATCAAATAATCGTTCTTTTTAATGAATTTAATCGTTAAAAACTCACACAGTTACTAAAAATACGAATTTAGAACGTAAAAAGGAAATTTAATTAGCTTAACAGAAAACGAAAATGCGGGGTGTTACAGTAACTTACAGCCTCTTGCGGATTGTCTTGATTATTTCGTTCGTTCGATCGATTAACTCTACCTTGGAGGGTTCTCTTTCTCCCACTTCATTGCAAAAAATAAGAGTTCTGCAACATCTACCACATAATGCCTCGAAAGGAGCCATGTCTATACTGGCGTGGTAACTATTATTGTACGCAAACTCAACCTGAGGCAGGTTATGATCCCAAGTCCTAGTGTGATCAAGTGCACAGGCTCTGAATATGTCCTCCAGGGTTTGAATGGTTCTTTCTGATTGTTCGTCCATCTGAGGGTGGAAGGTCGTACTTAAATGCAGTTCTGTGCCCATTGCTCATTGAAAACCATGGTAAAAGCGGGATATGAATTTGGTATCATGATCTGACACAATATTGAGTGGCACACCATGCAATCTGACTATCTCCTTAATGTACAAATTAGCCAACTGCTCAGAGGTAAAAGTGGCCTTAATGGCTAAGAAATGTGCAGCCTTGGTCAGCCTTTCAGCTATAACCCAAACACTATTGTGCTGTTTGATGGTTTTTGGCATTCCAATCATAAAATCCATGGTAATGTGTTCCCATTTCCACACTGGGATTGGTAAGGGTTGCAGTAGTCCTCCAGGTTTCTGTTGCTCGGTTTTCACCCTTTGGCACGTAAGATATCGAGCCATATAGTCCGCAATGTCCCTTTTTATCCTATTGCACCAACAATGGGTTTTCAAGTCATGGTACATCTTCGTACCTCCAGGGTGAGTATTTCATTTTGGATTAAAAATTCGTTATTCTTTCCTTCTTCCACCCCCTTACTTATCTTTATAAGTTCAGGGTCATCCTTCTGACATTACTTAATTTGCTCAACTAGTGGCGAAGCGATTTGAAGTGCTACTAAGTAGCTTTGATTCCCTGGTAGTACTACCTCTATTTGTAGCACGTCGAGTCTTTCAAGAGTCTCTTTTCTTACGTAAGTAGGCAGGCTATAGATCCAGTAGATTTTCTACTTAGTGCATCAGCCACCACGTTTACCTTACCAGGGTGATATTTGACCTCCATATCATAATCTTTTAGAAGCTCTAACCATCTTCTTTGCCTCATATTCAATTCTTTCTGAGTAAAAATGTACTTTAGGTTCTTATGATTAGTATATACCTCACACCTTACTCTATAGAGGTAATGTCTCCAGATTTTCAGGGCAAACACAACCGCAGCAAATTCTAGGTCGTGTGTTGGATAATTTTCTTCAGAAGGGTTCAATTGGCAAGAGGCATAAGCGATAACCCTACCTTTTTGCATTAATACACATCCCAGTCCCTTCTTAGATGCATCCCTGTAGATTACAAACCCTTCATTGCCCTCAGGTATTGCTAGTATTGGGGTGGATACCAATCGTTTCTTTGGTTCCTGAAAGCTATCTTCATACTCCGTGGTCCATTTAAATTTATTAGTCTTCCGAAGTAGTTTAGAGATAGGTAAGGCCAGTTTAGAAAATCCCTCTACAAATCTTCGATAGTAGCCGGCCATACCTAAGAAGCTTCGCACTTCAGAGGCATTTGTGGGTCTTGACCAATTTACAGTGGCGCCTTTGCCGAGTCCACCGATGTGCCATCTTTAGTCACTGTATATCCCAGAAATTGCACCTTTTCTAACCAAAACTCGAACTTTTTAAGCTTGGCATATAGCTTGTGCTCTTCCAGGGTTTTCAACGCTATTCCTAAGTGGTTTGTATGTTCTTCCCTGGTCTTAGAGTACACCAAGATATCATCCATGAATACCACCACGAATTTGTAGAGGAAGGGCTTAAAGACCCTGTTTATCAAGTCCATAAAGAAGGCAGGAGCATTTGTTAACCCAAATGGGAACACCAAGAACTCGTAATGCCCATATCGAGTGTGAAAGATGGTTTTAGGCATATCTTCCTTCTTGATCTTCAATTGATGGTACCCCGATCTCAAATCAATTTTTGAGAACACCGAAGCGCCGGCCAACTGATTAAACAAGTCATCAATTCTAAGAAGTGGGTTTTTATTCTTAACCGTCACCTTGTTTAGCTCTCGATAGTCGATAGATAACCTCAAACGTCCATCTTTCTTTTTCATAAAGAGCATTGGTGCTCCCCAGGGTGAAAACTAGGCTGAATTAACCCCTTGTCTAATAACTCCTTCAACTGAGTTTTCAATTTCGTCAATTCAGTAGGTGCCATTCGATAAGGTGCTTTTGATATTGGGGCTTTTCCAGGCACAAGTTCAACGATAAATTCGATTTCTCGATCGGGTGGTAGCCCTGATACTTCTTGGAATACCTGTGGGAACTCCCTTGCTACTGGAATCTCATTTAGGTCTAGGTCTTTTGATTCTGTGGCCTCAATTGCACACAGATAACCCTAGCATCCTTTGTTCAGCATCTTGAATGCTTGCATAGTAGATACAGTTGGAATGGTCACTTGGTGGCCACTTCCCTTAAAGGTCATTCAGGGACCGAGAAGCTAACCAACTTCTTTTTGCAGTCAATAGTAACTTTATGCTTAGTTAACCAGTCCATCCTTAGAATAACATCCCAGCCTTATATATCTAGTTATACTAGATCTATAGGGAGAACTCTTCCTTCCAACTGGATAGTACAGTTTTTAAAAACAACATCAGTGTAGTAGGTAGCTCCTAAGGTAGTGGTCACATATAGTTGCACATCCATCTCATTAGGCTTGGCAGCAAGCTTCTTTGCAAAGACAGGATTTACAAAAGAATGTGTGGCACCTAAATCAAATAAAACATAAGTATGAAGATGTTTGGTAAGGGGAGTACCTGATACGGTGGTAATGAGGTTCTCTGCCTTGTCTCTTTCCAGACAAAACACCCGGCCACCTGCTTGTGGCCTTTTCCCACCTCGGTTGCTTCCCGAGGTTGTGTTCGTGGGGTGGCGATCTCTCTGTGTGACGGGATTGGTTCCCATTCTTGAACCTTAAACGTTGGCTTGACGATTCCATGCTTTTCTGGGGCAGTCTGCCAGTTTGTGGTCCATTATACCACACCCATAACATCCTTGAATACCGTACTTATATGGACTGTAATGTAAACATCCGTATTCATTGTAGGGTTCAATATCTTGTCTTAGCGCAACTTATATCCCTTTACCCCAATCCTTTGTGGGGTTTAAGTTTCTGAATCTCTTGTTCCCCTGAGCACCGGATCCTCCTTGGCCAAATTTTCTTTTAGCTAGGCCTATTTGTCGCCTCTCGGCTTTAGTTTGGTCTATGATACGAGCTATTTTCACTACCCTCTGATACATTTCTTGAAAGTTGGTAAAAACGTGTCCAGCTATCATTCGCTTGATTGGTCCCTTGAGTCCTTGTTCGAAGTGATCCATTTTCATCTCTTCCGTGGCGACCTGATTGGGCGCAAAGCGGCTGAGTTCATTAAATTTTGCCGCGTACTCCGTCACACTCATCTGTCCTTACTTCAAACATAAAAACTCTTGTTCTTTTGCCCTTTTTATGTC
The DNA here is from genome assembly GCA_029747015.1 of Carnegiea gigantea. Classification (NCBI taxonomy): domain Eukaryota; kingdom Viridiplantae; phylum Streptophyta; class Magnoliopsida; order Caryophyllales; family Cactaceae; genus Carnegiea; species Carnegiea gigantea. The sequence goes on from JAKOGI010002452.1 coordinate 32,187, forward strand.
TCAGGGATAGTATTGGGCATCCACTAAGGTTTTTAACTGTTCCCAGGCTAAAGCTGGTTCACCAGATCGGGGTTTAACAATGCCCCAGCAGAATTCAGCCTCCCTTTCAAATTGGTGTGTTGCTAGGCGCACGTTTTAGAGCCTTCGGGACAGTCCATTACCTCAAATAAATTCTCCATTCTTCTTAACCATTGTTCATATGCAAGGGGGTCTGTCCCCCCACTGAACTTTAGTGGTTTCAGCTTGTTGAATTGGCAGATCATTTCCAAGGCGGATAGGTCCGCCACCGGTTCCCTTTGAGGAGGCATTGGCTACACAACTGTTTATGTAAAGTTGCTTAGTTTTGTGCATGAAAATAGATTTGTCAATGGCATTTAAAAGCATAGTACCATATTAGATAGAATTCATAGTTTTTTAGTATTGGTGGGATCCTATTTCGATTGCACAACCACTTCTTCTTCCTTACTAAAAACACGCATTCGCATTTTACGAAACATCAGGGTAACACCCCTGCTCCTCATTTGTTTTGAGGATACACTTAACTTGGGAGTCATCTAGGAGTTTTCGATACACTAACGCCTTAGGAAGGAAAGAAACCAAGAGGGTACACTAGCTATGACTTATTTAGATACAATGCATACATTAGCAAACTTTGGGTTACACACGACTCTAATAATCATCTAAGGAATCTTCCTCAGAAGGGTTATCTACCACTGGCTCATTCGAGCCTTTAGATTCAACTGGGGCTAGTAGGTCCCACAATATGAAAGTTGGGGAGCATTCCACATCGGGCGCTTCATCCACCATCTCCCTCATTCTCAGCATCGTGGCCTGCCAGCCACGGGGATATTATACATCAAAAGCATCTATCCAGCGTATCCACATCGTGGCTACCCACTTGTATCGCTTCCCCGGAGGGTTTTCCGTAAATAGAAGCATCATTTGGTGATGTTCGATTTGATTTCTTTCAACTGTTGTGGTTGGTAGATGTTGTACAGCAGCGGGAGCAATTAAAGCCGTATTGACCAGTTGAATGGTGGCATTGCTCCTCTCCAAGGGTGTATCTCCTAAAGAATCCACCTGTTCTTCTGCCAATATCAGGAAGTCCACTAATCCCCTAAATGTGAACGAGGTGTAAGCCCCTATGTGTATATGAAATTAATGGAGGACGGAGGTGACTTCACTTCATCATCCCATATAAGGCATTTCTCGGATGAATTTGTAGGTCCGATGGTTTTGAGAGTCCCGCACGGGTCCCTACTGGTTGCTTCTAACCACCACTTCCCAAAAGATGACTGTGTTCTATGCAGTCAGTTAGAATGGAAGGTACTCAAAATCAACGATTTTAAACACCATCCTACATCACCACGCTAGGTTAGGAATAAAACTAGCAAGAACGTATTTGTATGAGCGTCCTAAGCCATATTTCTAGTTGGTGCACACAAGTATGCAAGGCAAGCACATAGTAGGCTCTTGTAAGCACTTTAAAGCACATATTTCACACACTAAAACTCCTAACGTCACATCTAGATACATATGCAAACCTATGGCTCTGATACCACCTAATGTAACACCCCTCTACCCCCAAGAGGCATCACACCGCCAGGATCCTGGAGGGAAACCCCTAAGGCTGTCGTAACTAAAGACTTCCTTAAAGATTCAACCTAATTCTAGGTCAGTTAGGGAATCCTGGAATGCAACTGTAAGAGTTCCGCCTAAAATTTGCATCATTTATAAAATTTGGATGCAAGCTAACGGGTACCTGGTGACATTACAACCAAATTCAAAGAAAGTAGGAGTTCTCCATGAGTTACACACTCGAGATTAGGGCTTATGCCATTGCAACATTTATTCAAATCATTTACACAATTCGAAACTGGGCCAGAGCCAACTACATACTTACTAATTACATTCCGTCAACCAAAATAGGAAGATAAGCAGCTTCACCAAAACACAGCTTCATAGGAACAATTTCAGAAACGACTGGTAGTCCTATATTAGATAACGGACATGGTCTTTCATTCATCACATGGGGAAAAAGGGGAAAGGAAATGGAGTGAACCACCACATGCTTAGTGATGGTTCCTCCACTCCTTAAAACAAAACTTTTACAAGCAACATTACTTATAATATTCACTTAACAAGCAATTAAGTAGTAATATTGTTGTATTAAGCTATGTGACACACATCGTAGGCACTTAGCTAGATATTCAAGGATGATAAATTTTTAGTTTGGAATAATGATGGCATTCTAGGAACTTACTTACACAATATGCACTTCTAAACATAAATACTTGATGCGCTATCACTTACTTACTCAATATGCACTTTTAAAACATCATTACGTGATGCATTATGAGAATATGGCCACACACTACTTTGAAGTCACATACATCCATGCTTAGAAATCCTTTCTCATTAGGCACGTGTAGAAACTTTCTTTTCTTTCTTTGCTAACACTTTTTATGATCTCTTAAGGTTAATATTCCTTAAAGAAATCTCTTCGTATTGGCCTTTTAAGACCCTCATAAGTTTTTTATTTAATCTGGCCTCTTGATAGCCCTTGAAACTTTCTTTCTTTATAAAATACTTTAAAAGGCTACACGCCGACTGTTTTCTTACTCATTAGGAAAGTAATCTGGGCGTAAGATCATTATAAAGTGCTGGTTGGGAGAGATCTACACTCAATCCCAGTGAGATTAACTCACACTAAGCTCCTACTGCTGGGATGGCAACTAACTTTTAGACCTTAGCCCTCGTCAGGGTCTCTAGGGATTACTCCCTAGGCTAGGGATTCCCCGTTCAAGCAGGTTCACTCTCATGTATTGTCTCCAAGCACTTATCTTAGCCATTTAAAACATCTGGTCATAATGACTTGTAACTTTGTTATTTCTTCTGGTAAAATCATTTAACATACAACTCACACGTCTGTAAAATGTTTTAGGGATTCCCCCGTTCAAGCAAGTTCACTCCCAAACCATGTTTGTGTAGCTAAAATAGGCCATTGCTTGCTACTAGTCATGGCTATTATTAATTTAAAATATGAAAAACATTCTTTGTCAAAACACCACTCTCACAGACATATTGCATCTTAGTTATATAAAAGGGGAGGGATTTACACATATCACATTCAAGCACTTCATAATCATTTTAACACAATGAGCCACACATGGCCTCACAATCTACACTATTGCGGTAATCACAACCTAAACTCCCTCCTCACATAGCAACCGACCATAGGAAACCTCGAACCACTCATAGTTCTACCTCAAACCGTCCAACTACCATCTTGGTTTTAATTTCACAATCTAGTATTCTAACCGTTATAATATACTGAAAAGCGAGAGATAAACTTACGTAACTTACCAATGCTTAACTTACTGAGCAAGTAAACAACATTTAGCAGTGCGCTGCAGCCAATGGTTATCACCATATATATATATATATATCTATTATATATATATATATATATATCTATATATATATATATATATATATATATATATACATACACATACATACATACATATTCATATGACATTAACTTGAAACGAATGCTTAGTAAGCTAAGTTAAACTAACAAAGCGTGAAACATGATTACATTCATGTATTTGTAGTTAAGGGGTAAACATGCTCATTTCGTCATTCAAAAGTTGTTTCCAAAGCTACTTCACAAGTGTAATTCAACTAAATAGACAAGCATCGATTCGAGGTGTTCATTCATTGTTTTGAGGTTACATTTCAAGTCTAATTAAGCCATTTAAGCATAATACGATTCAAGGCGTTCATTTATTATAACGAACTTACTACCCTAGCCTAATTAAGCCATTTAAGCATAATACGATTGAAGGCGTTCATTTATTACATCGAACCTACTACCCTAGCCTAATTAAGCCATTTAAGAATGTGATGAACCAAGGCGTTCGCATTTATAATTCAAAGCTAATTTCAAGCAGCGTATACATGCACAATCTGAATTGAAGTAAACTCAAGCATAACCAACAACATAGCAACGGCCTATGGACAAGTTCTATGCATATTCAGCAGCGTAATCACAACCTAAGGTCAGATCATTTCCAAGCATCTTTTAAGAAGCATGATCATGTATATTCTAAGCTGAAATTAACACGAACTGAGGCATGCATAACTAAATGGCAATCTGGTTGTGTATGAATGAATACAAATTCACCACACAGCGCACTTTCAATCATTCCTTGGCTTTTCTAAAAAACCCAGCTAGCCTTATTCTAACATGTGACATCAATCGGAGTTTAAACATTTTCGAATGTAATAATAGGTTAGGAGAGGAAGAACACTTATTTGAATTAGCCTAATTTCCACTCAAGTAGGAGCAAATGCACACCCTAATGCAGTTAACTCAAAACCCCAGCCGTGTGCTTGTAAAACCCAAACCCTAGCTTTTGACTTGATGGCGTTTGTGGCTGATTTGGGGTCGAATTCGGCCCCCAAATTTATAGAGGAGGTCGATGGTGGTGCAGGTGGCCGGATTCCGGCACATGGGTGGTGAAATCGGGGCAGACGACGCATGTTTTCTGGCTTAATTCAGCCGCAAGAAGAGGGGGAGGGAGAATGGTGGTGGTCGGTGGCTGGTGACAAGTGGGTAGGAGATCGGTAGTCTCCTTCTCTCGCCAGTGACGCGTGGCGGACAGCAATGAAGCCAGACAGCAACCAGGGTTGCCTGCGAGAGGAAGACGGTGGCGATTTGTAGAGAGACAGAAAGGAGGGTCGGGGGTTTTGGGTCTGATTACCCGAATTCAGCCCCCCTTTTTACTAATTTCCTTTTTTTTGGTTCACTTAACACAATAACTGCTAGGTCCTAATCCCAAATTCGTTAGTGATTAGACTAAACTCAAGTGGAAATGTCCCATAACTAGAATTCCAATTAAATTCAAAAGTTAACTAAATAAAACGATTAATGATTTTGAAGGCAAGAGTTTGAATCGATTATAAAAATAAAAACATTCTAAATAACTAACGACAATAACAGTAATAATAGAATAACGATATTTCATTATAGTAGAACTTATTATTACACATACTGTCTTGATGAAAATAATTAAAACGCAGCTTGCCAAACTTGGCAATTGAACCAGTTAGTCGTCAATAGAAAGAAAGTGCGGCTCCTACACTCTGCCCCCTTAAAAGAATTTCGTCCTCGAAAGTTGCTTACGTGATGGAGATAATGCTGGGTATTTTTTGCGCACTTTGCTTTCTAGCTCCCAGGTTGCTTCTACCACCTTGTGGTGTTTCTATAGCACTTTAACGTATGGGATACTCTTGTTTCTAAGCTTCTTCTCCATTCTCTCCAAGATTCGTACGGGTTCTTCTACATAAGTGAGATTTTCTTTCACTTGCAAGGGTTCGTATCGGATGACATGATTTGGATCTGGAACATATTTTCGAAGATTGGATACATGAAACACGTCGTGAATGCCTTGCAGTAAGGGCAGTAAGGCCAGTCAGTACGCAGCCGATCCTACTTTTTGCAGAATCACAAATGGTCCAATAAATCTTAGGCTCAGTTTTCCCCTTTGCCCAAACCTTATGCTTCCTTTGAGCAGAGATACCTTCAGGAATACATAAACTCTAGTGGCTTTCTTCTAACATCCGCGTAGCTCTTTTGCCTACTCTGGGTAACTTGCAGCCTCTTGCGGATTATCTTGATTATTTTGTCCGTTCGATCGATTAACTCTACCTTGGAGGGTTTGCTTTCTCCTACTTCATTCCAACAAATAGGAGTTCTGCAACGTCTACCCTATAACGCCTCGAAAGGAGCCATGCCTATACTGGCGTGGTAACTATTATTGTATGCAAACATGACCAGAGGTAGGTTATGATCCCAAGTCCCAGCGCAATCGAGTGCACAGGCTCTAAACATGTCCTCCAAGGTTTGAATGGTTCTTTCTGATTGTCTGTCCATCTTAGGGTGGAAGGCCGTACTTAAACGCAGTTATGTGCCCATTGCTCTTCGAAAACCATGCCAGAAGTGGGATATGAATTTGGTATCATGATCTAACACAATACTGAGTGGCACACCATGTAATCTGACTATCCCCTTAATGTACAAATTAGCCAACTGCTCAGAGGTAAAAATGGCCTTAATGGCCAAGAAATGTGCGGCCTTGGCCAGCCTGTCAACTATAACCCAAACATTGTCATACTGTTTGATGGTTTTTGGCATTCTAATCATAAAATCCTTAGTAATGTGTTCCCATTTCCACACCGGGATTGGCAAGGGTTGTAGTAGTCCTCTAGGTTTCTGATGCTCGGTTTTCACCCTTTGGCACGTAAGACATCGAGTCACATAGTCTGTGATGTCCCTTCTCATCCCATTCCACCAACAATGGGTTTTCAAGTCATGGTACATCTTCGTACCTCTAAGGTGCGTAGCAAGTGTGGAATTGTGTGCTTCTTTTAACAACTCCTTTTTGAGAGCTGTTATGTTTGGTACATAGAGTCGATTCCCATGCCAAAGTATTTCATTTTGGATTGAAAATTCCTTATTCTTTCCTTCTTCCACCCCCTTACTTATCTTTATAAGTTCAGGGTCATCCTTCTGATATTGCTTAATTTGCTCAACTAGTGGCGAAGCGATTTGACGTGTTGCTAATTAGCTTTGATTCCCTAGTAGTACTACCTCTATTTGTAGCACGTCGAGCTCTTTCAGGAGTCTCTTTTCTTAAGTAAGTAGGCAGGCTACAGATCCAGTAGATTTTCTACGCAGTGCATCAGCCACCATGTTTGCCTTACCAGGGTGATATTTGACCTCCATATCATAATCTTTCAGGAGCTCTAACCATCTTCTTTGCCTCATATTTAATTGTTTCTGAGTAAAAATGTACTTTAGGCTCTAATGATCAGTATATACCTCACACCTTACTCCGTAAAGGTAATATCTCCAGATTTTTAGGAGAAACACAACCGCAGCAAATTCTAGGTCGTGTGTTAGATAATTTTCTTCGTAAGGCTTTAATTAGCGAGAGGCACAAGCGATAACCCTGCCTTTCTGCATTAATAGACATCCCAGTCCCTTCTTGGACGCATCACTATAGATTACAAACCCTTCATTGCCCTCAGGTATTACTAGTATTGGGCAGATACCAATCGTTTCTTTAGTTCCTGAAAGTTGTCTTCACACATCGTGGTCCATTTAAATTTATTGGTCTTCCGAAGTAGTTTGGTGATAGGTAAGGCTAGTTTTGAAAATCCCTCTACAAATCTTCGATAGTAGCCAGCCATACCTAAGAAGCTTCACACTTCGGAGGCATTTGTGGGTCTTGGCTAATCTACAATGGCCTCTACCGTTACCGGATCCACCAATATGCCATCTTTGGTCACTATATGTCCTAGAAATTGCACCTTTTCTAGTGAAACTCGCACTTTGTACGCTTGGCATAAAGCTTGTACTCTTCCAGGGTTTTTAACACCATTCATAAGTGGTTTGCATGTTCTTCCCTGGTCTTGGAGTACACCAAGGTATCGTTAATGAAACACCACGAATTTGTCGAGGAAGGGCTTAAAGACCTTGTTCATCAAGTCCATAAAGAAGGTAGGAGCATTTGTTAACCAAAATGGCAACATCAAGAACCCATAATGCCCATATCGAGTGCGAAAGGCGGTTTTAGGCACATCTTCCTTATTAATATTCAACTGATGGTACCCTGATCTCAAATCAATTTTTGAGAACACTGAAGCACTGGCCAACTGATCAAACAAGTCGTCAATTCTAGGGAGTGGGTATTTGTTCTTAACCGTCACCTTGTTTAGCTCTCGATAGTCAATACATAACCTTA
>JAKOGI010002452.1:50000-62500 GCA_029747015.1 Carnegiea gigantea
ATTTAATTATTTTTCATGACACCACAAATATATAACCTCCAGCTTTGGGGAAAATTTTTTTTTTTTCAAGTGCATTCGGTTTGAGCTAGTTTTTGAACCCGAGGTCGTTTAAGGCCAATTTCGGTCCACTAAGACTTGTCCCTATTTGTTCAGTTAATTACCCTTAGTTAGGCCTTAATTATACTTAGTAAAAAGTAGATTTTGAGGGTTAATTTTCAGCCAAGTATTTATTTTGCTTAAGCTTTTGTTTTGCACGAAGTAAATTCAAAACATTTTCTCTCTCTTCTTCTCTCCTCCTTTTCTCTACCCCACGGCCTCACCAGAACAGCACAGCCTAGCTCTTTTATGGTGATTTCCGGCCACTTTCTGGCTAGCCTCTGGCAAGGGTACAACCTCCAACCACCTCCCTCCACCGGCTGTCATCTTCCACCCTCAAAATCACCAAATATCATCTCCATCTGCACTTGTTTCAAGCTCAAAGTAAGTGGCTTCAATCTTGTTCTTTGGATTTTTGATTTTGCTTCTTGTTTTGGTTGTTTTCATGGTGGATCATGTTGTTTTGATTGAATTAAGAATTATTTTGGTGATGGATCATGCTGGAGTTGAAGTTGGATGATGCTAGGGTTAGGGTTACTTCCTAATCATGCAAGCTTCATGTTTAAGTGTTGGATATTGATTGTTTTATCCTTGATTTTGATCATCTTTTAATCTATTGAAGTTTATTATGATGTGTATGGTGGTTCAAAATCATGGGAGTGAGTTCAAGTTGACCTTAAGTTAGGGTTTTATTCAAGAATGCACGGTTTGGACCAAACTAGCATTAAAGTTGAAGTATGTGTATATGTGACTAGAAAATAAGCTTTATTGGATATGAATGTGAAGTGAAATTAAGTGTGGCATTTTTGAATGATGTTGGGATGGACGAAAGGGTGTTTACATGCTTTTAAGGAATGGTTTAAGTTGAGGATTTGTGTGAAAAGTGAGGGAACAAACGCAAACAGTGAGGCTGGAATTTCCAGAAAAATAGGACAACATTTGAGATGAAAGTGGTAATGATTGGCCCAGCTAAAAATTATGATTTTTGGTGGGTAGAGAAGTCAGTGTGTTAGCCTTAAAATGGCCCTTGAATCGTATTAATCCGAGGTTTGTGGAAAACGTTTTGGTCATTTTACTGAACCTGTGTAGGATAGACTTAAAACTGACATATTGGTGTTCTAGCCCCATTTTAGGAATGCTATCGTAGGAATCATGTTAGGTGTCCTTAATAAAAGTTTTAGAGGACTTCGTAAGCTTTTCATATTGGGGTCTTAGGTCTCATTTTGAGGCCGGGAGTATAAGTTGTGAATTATTCTTTTTGCACCCTCTGTATAAGCCCTTTTGCTCTGAACTTGCTACCGTGCCTTAAATCACATTTCTATGGTTTATATAGTTTCATCATTTTAATTTAATCTATTAACTGGTTTGTAAAGATTCTTCATAAGCCAATTTTATTTAAAGGCATTATTTATAAGAACAAGCTCGTTTCTGACCTCATGTACCTATAATGATCTTTTGAACAGAATAAAGGCCTAAGCTTTCATTCTCTCCACTTTTATGCATCTTATTATTCCGTGAACTTGCATTTAAAACTTCCAGGTATGTTCATTGCCTGTATCTTTAGAAATCAGCACGTATTTATCGAAATCGTAATAGTTTGGTAAGTACATCAATGAATCAATTTATTCAGTGCTTTATCACATAATTAATGACCCCATCAGTTATCAGTAATACGGCATTACCCTCCAGTTACCCGCGTGGCTTCAGGCCAGGTCTCCCGGTCGGCTTGGCAGGTGTACACCTATTCACAGATCGTAACGGTTACGAAGGGGTGCACTAACAGATAATAATTGGCAATTTAATTTTATATGCATCTCATTCCCTGTTTCAAAATTAAAATGAATTACAAAGCAGGTCCAAACAAATTTTCAGTGTATCTTTAACATTATAGGAATGCATGTACTAAGCTTTGACTTACAGTTCGAAATATTTTTATGTTTTGTTTTAGGAAAGTGTTCAGTGAACCGCCCTCAGGTGGGCAGGACGGCTGAAGGTGATAAGTGAGCTAGGATTGTCCATGTGACTGGTGATATAGGAGTGCTGAGATGCTGTCATATCATATTGTAATGTATTTTGGTGTTGCAACTGTATAGTTGAGCTGAATTTTGTATTTTGGTGTAATCCTTGAGATGATTGGGATGTTAGAATCGTTTCTATACATAACTAAATGGTTTAAATGGTTGTGATGGTGTGAATGCCCCTTTTAGGGTAAACTTTGGTTTTATGGATAAGTTTTCATGCATAAGGGAAGCCTTGTCCTTTTTCGACGGCGGTAATGCCCCATTCATTGGGTTATTATTTCTCATTGTGAACTAAAGCAGGTAAATACAAGTAATGAATCATGTATTTTAGGGGCGTTACAGATTTGGTATCAGAGCCAGGTTGAGATTTTCTTGAGGAAGTTAGAGTTAGAAATTATAGGGTGAGAATGGTTGTCGTGAGGGGGCTATCGTATACTACTAGAGTGATATTTGGGGTGTAGTAATGATATTAAAATGCAAGTTGCTTCCATTTACATGTTCCTTATTTATGGATATGTATGCCTCTCATATATGTGTTTTCTTTGTTAGATGGACCCTTATGGCGTTAACATATTGTCGGGTGGATCTATGATTGCTCACATTACGCTGCTATAGGCTAGTATAGAGGCTCATGCACACGACCCTTACTCTGAGTTCCGCAGTATTATAGTTCGTGTACAGAGACTGCTTTAGTCCTTACCCTTGGTTGGCTCATGGGTGGAGTTTAGGCATCGTTATCATGACTTTATAATCGCAGGGAACCCAGGCTTGGATGGGCCTAGGCTTCAGGCCCATCCGGCTTGGACGACTGTCACTACGGAATTGTTATTAAGGGAAGAGTTTGATCAAAGAGGGATCACCAAGGAGACGTTACAACATTTTTTTCCACTACATCAGGCACCTCCCCCACTTGCAGCCCTACCACCAGGGCAGGGGCCACCCTCCCCGCTAGCACTAGCGCAGGGGCCACCCTCTCTGCCCACACCAGCACAGGGGCCACCCTTCTCGCCCACACCAAGCACCCCACTGATGCCCGATAGCCCTGGGGAGGCTCATGTGGTGATAGACCTACCCGACACCCTAGATTTAGTGGTGATTAGCTCTGGGGATGAGGGCCACTAGGGAGAGGAGGATGATCCCGAGAAGGATCAAGACATTGACGAGGTGGGGGTAGAGTAGCAATGGGAACAGGAGGCTAATGAGTTGATGGTGGAGTTACACGATGAGGAGGAGCAACAGGTCTAGCAGGAGACTGGTGATGCTGAGTCAGATGCATCTACTAGTAGCTTTGATTCAGGCGAAGAACCTGATGATGAGTCTGACCCGAATTACGATCTATCTAGGGATTGTTAGGTGGTTCTAGGGGTTGGTGTAGTGGTTTTCATTTTGAGCCCTCCATGTATATATGGTATGGTTGTATAGGATAGTTATATTTTGTGTGGCATCTGGCATTGTATATAGTTAGTCCAATCCTCTCCGATCGTGATGATATGGTCCATACCTCTTTTTGGTCATGTGACGAATCTAGTGTCTAGGGGCTATTTAGTGTTTGGTGTTAGGGTAGGAGTTAGAGCTAGACTTGCTTACTCAGCTAGGTGCAATGTGCTTTTGTTGCTGATGTATACAAATCAGTAGCCATATATGTAAGTAAGCCGTTATGAAATGAAATGATGACGCTTTGAGTTATGAAATAATCTTTGAGCCATCTTCTATATATTTATTGGGCATGTTTATCTTATATGTCTGGAGGTTCCAGTGTTTGAATTGTTTCATTTAATGTATGATCAGAATATCTGAGTCGGTACAAAACAACATGGAGGTTCATGTAGAGGACAATTTAGAGCAAGGCCAGGGATCGAGTGATCAAGCGTCGTGTCAGGAGCCACAACATGGTGACACGCCACCGTTGCCCTCTGAATTAGCTAGCAACTTAGGAAACCCGAGTTGCTGGCCAACCTTAGTTGCTGAAATGATGAAGCGAATTCCCCAGGTACCTGCTGAAACCCCTCCTAAAGAGGATAAATTGGCAGATAGGGTAGCGCAGTGCAACCCTAAAGTGTATGATGGGAATTATGATCCAGTGGTATTGGAGGAATGATAAGGGGAATGGAGAAAATTTTCACAGTAGTTGAGGTACCAGAGGAAAAACATTGGGATGTATTATTTGTCAGGTGAAGCTGATATTTGGTGGAACACTGTTAAAGGTGGGCTCGTAGGGCTTGAATTCACCTGGAGCAAATTCTTAGTAGAGTTGAGGGCGAACTTTTACCCAGTTGTGATGCAAAGGCAAAAAGAGAGAGAATTTATGGAGTTGAAAATGAGAGGTAGCTTGTCAGTGATGTAGTATGCTAGTAAGTTCACAGAATTATCTAGGTTTGTCCCTGAATTTATGTCATCTGAAAGGTTAAAGATGAGAAGGTTTGAGGAGGGCTTGGCCTTCTACATTCGGAATCAGTTAGCTGGGCAACCAATTCTGACTTACCAAGAGTTGTACAAGCGAGCCGCTGAAGTGGAGCGCGTGAAGACGGAGTTGAGGGCCTTGAACCCGATCAATCAAAAGAGGAAAGGGATCGAGCGGGGAGCCCCCAGTGAGAGTGTGAATCAAAAGAAACCCACTCCCCCTCCTCCCAAGAGCCATCCTGTAAGCTCTGCAGAGCCCTGTAGGAAGTGCGGAAGAACCAATCACACCACTCCAGAATGCCGCGTTGGCACCAACAAATGCACGTAGTGCAGAAGTCCCGAACACCTCATCGCTACATGCCTCTGACGACTAAAAGCTATAGACAAGAGTATAGCAAAACCCTTGGCTGCACTCCACTAGGGACCCCCACCTTCAAGGCGTGCAGTTGTAGGAAGGGCATTTGTGATGAACAAAAAGGAAGCTGCAACCTCTGGTATAGTAGTAACTGGAATTCTATTTTTTAATTCAAAGCCATTTTGTGTATTATTTGATTCGGGCGCCACTTATTCATTTATATCTACCCGATCTACTGTACAATTGAGCCTTGAGAACAGGAGGATGGAAACCAATTATAGAATTAAGCTACCCAACAATTCTGTAATTGAGTGCCCCCTCTCTTATAAACTTGTCCCTATCACCATTGGTGAAACCACCTTTCCTGTGGATTTGATTCAATTTGATTTGTCTAATTTTGACATCATTTTGGGAATGAATTGGTTGCACACTTATGGAGTCCAAATTGACTGTGAAGATCTTAAGGTTATCTTGGAAGATGAAAGAGGGAGAAAAGTGTGTTTGTATGGGCAGAAAGAGGTAAAATCTTATTCTTTGATTTCCACTATAAAAGCAAGCTATTATGTCAGGGTGTATTGGATATTGGTGTTACACTATTGACACCCAAACAAAAGAAGAGGAAGCGAAGAATATACCTGTAGTTTGTGAATTTGAAGATGTTTTTCCTGAGGAATTGCCAGGACTACCCCCGCAGAGGGAAATTGATTTTGGAATCGAATTAATTCCTGGAGCCCAACCTATTTCTAAAGTCCCATATCGTACAGTCCCAACTGAGCTTAAGGAACTAAAGATTCAGCTAGATAAGTTGTTACAGAAGGGCTTTATTAGGCCAAGTGTGTCACCATGGGGTGCCCCAGTATTGTTTGTCAAGAAGAAGGATGGAACCTTAAGGCTATGTATTGATTACAGGGAGTTGAACAAGATTACCATCAAAAACAAATATCCTTTGCCACGAATAGATGATTTGTTTGATCAACTACAAGGAGCAGGAGTATTCTCTAAAATTGATTTGAGGTCAGGGTACCATCAACTTAGGATTAAGCCTGAGGACATTCCTAAGACAGCGTTTAGGACCAGGTATGGTCACTATGAGTTCACAGTGATGCCTTTTGGTCTCACTAATGCTCCTGCAGCCTTCATGGACCTTATGAACAGGGTTTTCAGACCCTATTTAGACAAGTTCGTAGTGGTGTTCATAGATGACATCCTTATCTATTCTAAGGACAAGGAGGAACATGCTGATCATTTGCGGACAGTATTGTAAGCTTTGAGGGAGCATCAACTCTATGGCAAATTAAAGAAATGTGAATTTTGGTTGGAGGAAGTGGTATTTTTGGGACATGTGGTTACAAAAGAAGGAATTAAAATTGACCCCCAGAAGGTGAAAGTAATCACAGAATGGCCAAGGCCTACCAATGTCATTGAGATTAGAAGCTTTCTGGGTTTAGCAGGCTACTACCGAAGTTTCGTCAAGGACTTTTCGAAAATAGCTTCACTACTGACCAATCTACTGAAGAAAGTGAACAAATTCGAGTGGACTGAAAGATGTGAGAAAGCTTTCCAAGAGCTAAGGCAGCGACTAACTACCGCCGCAATCCTAATGTTACCAATGGAAGGAAAGGAGTACACTGTTTATAGTGTCGCTTCGAAGAACGGTCTAGGGTGCGTACTGATGCAGGAGGACAAACTAATAGCTTATGCCTCTCGATAACTCAAGCCGTATGAGAAAAACTACCCTACCTATGACTTAGAGTTAGCAGCCGTGGTCTTTGCATTGAAAATTTGAAGGCATTATTTATATGGGGTACCATGCAAAATCTATACTGATCATCAAAGTTTAAAGTATATCTTCACCTAGAAGGAGCTCAATTTGAGGCAACGACATTGGCTTGAGTTGCTTAAAGACTATGATTTGCAGATTCAATATTATCCTGGTAAAGCAAATGTGGTGACGGATACCCTGAGTAGGAAGGCACAACATAGCTTAAACACTATGGTGATTATTCAATTGAACCTCTTGAGAGAACTCGAGGACTTTTGGATCAATTAGTGTCCCACGGGCAAACAAATGCTCAATTATCAGCACTTACCATACAGTCTTCCCTAGTGGAAGAAATTCGTCTGAACCAGAAAAATAATCCCAAACTCCAAAGAATAAAGCAAAATTTAGAAAAAGGGAGGCCTCCGGGATTTGTAATACACGAGGATGAGACCCTGCGGTTCCAGAATTGTCTATGTGTGCCTAAAAATGAAGGATTGAGGAAGCAGATCTTAGAAGAGGCTCACAATACTCGTTACTCGGTGCATCCAGGAGGAACCAAGATGTATAGAGATCTGAGATAATACTTCTGGTGGAATAATATGAAGAAAGATGATGCAGGATATGTGGACAAGTGTCTAACCTGCCAGAAAGTTAAAGCAGAGCATCAGCGTCCTGTGGGGGAACTACAACCCTTAGAAATCCCCACTTGGAAATGGGATTCGATTTCAATGGACTTTGTTATGGGTTTACCCCTTTCTGCATTGAAAAAGAATGCTATCTGGGTCATAGTTGATCGATTCACGAAGTTGGCTCATTTCCTGCCAATTAAGGATACTTGGGGAGTTGAAAAACTAGCCCAATTGTATATTAAGGAGATAGTCCGTCTACACGGGATCTCTTTAGACATAGTCTCAGATAGGGACCAAAGATTCCAAGTACGTTTCTGGCAAGTGCTTCAAAAGGCCTTTGGGACCAAACTAAACTTCAGTAGCTCCTATCACCCAGAAACAGATGGGCAAACTGAAAGAGTGAATCAAATTTTGGAGGACATGCTGAGAGCTTGTGTATTGGAGTTCCAAGGGAAGTGGGAGGACGACTTACCTTTGGTGGAATTCTCTTATAACAACAGCTATCAGTCCACCAATAAAATGGCCCCATTTGAGGCTTTATACGGGAGAAAATGTAGAACCCCGTTGTGCGAGAGTGATTTGGATGAGGCACTAATTATAGATCCTGAAATGATTCAAGAGACCACTGAAACAATAAGAAAGATTCGGGAACACATCAGGGTTGCCCAAAGTCGACAAAAAAGTTATGCGGACAAAAGAAGAAGGCCTCTGGAGTTTCGAGTAGGCGATAAATTTTTTCTGAAAGTTTCACCAACCAGAGGTGTCAAAAGGTTCGGAGTACAGGGCAAATTAAGTCCAAGGTACATTGGTCCTTATGAAATCATTGAAAAGTTGAATCCCGTCGCTTATCATCTAGATCTGCCTGTAGAACTTGAGGACGTGCATAACGTGTTTCATATCTCTCAGCTTAAGAAATATATTCCAGATTCGGACCATACCATTGTATCTGAACCTATTGAAATCACTAAAGATCTAGTATATGAGGAGTGTCTTATCCAAATACCAGATCGTAGGATCAAGCAGCTACATAACAAGTAGATACCATTGGTCAAAGTACTCTGGACAAACCACACCTCCCAGGAAGCCACTTGGGAGACCGAAGGGGCAATGAAAACCAAATACCCACATTTATTCGCGGTAATCCTGCATGTTATGATTAAGTTCATCAGTTTCGAGGACAAAACATTTTAAGGGAGGAAGGCTGTAATAGTCCGACCCTAAATCATGTTTATTCATGTCATGAATCCATGTGATTAATTTCACCGCATTTAAATCATTGTTTTCTTTGTTATTTCAACTAGGAGAATTTAAATGGCCCCTCACCTTGCAATTCGGGTTTTTGTTCTTGTCAAATTTTGGAGATCGTTATTAGGCCTTGATATTTATGAATTGAGTGATTTAATTATTTTTCATGACACCACAAACATTTAACCTCGAGCGTTGGAAAAAAAAATCTTTTTTTTTTCAAACGCACTCGGTTTGAGCTAATTGTTGAACCCGAGCCCGTTTAAGGTCAATTTCGGTCCACTAAGACTTGACCCTATTTGTTTAGCTAATTACCCTTAGTTAAGCCTTAATTATACTTAGTAAAAAGTAGATTTTGAGGGTTAATTTTCAACCAAGTATTTATTTTGCTTAAGCTTTTGTTTTGCACTAAGTAAATTTAAGACATTTTCTCTCTCTTCTTCTCTCCTCCTTCTCTCTACCCCATGGCCTCACCAGAACAGCACAGCCTAGCCCTTTCGTGGTGATTTCTGACCACTTTTTAAATATCATCTCCATCTCCACTTGTTTCAAGCTCAAAGTAAGTGGCTTCAATCTTGTTCTTTGGATTTTTGGTTTTGCTTCTTGTTTTGGTTGTTTTAATGGTGGATCATGTTTTATTGATTGAATGAAGAATTATTTTGGGGATGGATCATGGGGGAGTTGAAGTTGGATGATACTAGGGTTAGGGTTACTTCTTAATCATGCAAGCTTCATGTTTAAGTGTTGGACATTGTTGATTGTTTTATCCTTGATTTTGATCATCTTTTAATCTATTGAAGTTTATTATGATGTTTATGGTGGTTTGAAATGATGGGAGTGAGTTCAAGTTAACCTTGAGTTAGGGTTTTATCCAAGAATGCGTGGTTTGGACCAAACTAGTATTAAAGTTGAAGTATGTGTATATGTGACTAAAATAAGCTTTATTGGATATGAATTTGAGGTCAAATTGAGTGTGGTGTTTTTTTAAGATGCTGGGATGGACCAAAGTGTGTTTACATGCTTTTAAAGAATGGTTTAATTGAGGATTTGTGCGAGAAATGAGGGAACAAACTCAAACAGTGAGGCTGGAAGTTTCAGAAAAACATGACAACTTTGAGATGAAACTGGTAATGATTGGCCCAGCCAAAAATTATGATTTTTGGTGGGTGGTCAGGCCGGTGTGTTAGCTTTACAATGGCTCTTGAATCGCATTAATCCAAGGTCTGTGGAAAATGGTATGGCCATTTTACTGAACCTGTGCAGGATGGACTTAAAACTAACATGTTGGTGTTCTAGCCCCATTTTAGGAATGCTATCGTAAGAATCATGTTATGTATCCTTAATGAAACTTTTAGAGGACTTCCTAAACTTTTCATATTGGGGTCTTAGGTCTCATTTCGAGGTCAGGAGTATAAGTTGTGAATTATTCTTTCCACACCCTCTGTATAAGCCCTTTTGCTCTGAACTTGCTACCGTGCCTTAAATCACATTTCTATGGTTTATATAGTTTCATTATTTTAGTTTAATCTATTAACTAGTTTGTAAAGATTCTTCATAAGCCAGTTTTATTTAAAGATATCATTTATAAGAACAAACTCGTTTATGACCTCATGTACCTATAATGATCTTTTGAACAAAATCAAGGCTTAAGCTTTCATTCTCTCCACTTTTGTACATCTCATTATTCCGTGAACTTGCATTTAAAACTTCAAGTATGTTCATTGCCTGTATCTTTAGAAATTAGCACGTATTTATCGAAATCGTAATATTTTGGTAAGTACATCAATGAATCAATTTAATCTGCGCTTTATCACATAATTAGTGACCCCATCAGTTATCAGTTACAGGGCATTGCCCTTCCGTTACCCGCGCGGCTTCAGGCCAGGTCCCCCGGTCAGCTTGGCAGGTGTACACCTATTCATAGATCGTAACAGTTATGAAGGGGTGCACTAACAGATAATAATTAGCAATTCAATTTTATATACGTCTCATTCCCTGTTTCAAAATTAAAATGAATTGCAAAGCAGGCCCAAACAAATTTTCAGTGTATCTTTAACATTACAGGAATGCATGTACTGAGCTTTGGCTTACAGTTCGAAATGTTTTTATGTTTTATTTTAGGAAAGTGTTCAGTGAACCGCCCTCAGGCGGGCAGGACGGTTGAAGGTGATAAGTGAGCCGAAACTGTCCATGTGACTGGCGGTGTAGGACTGTTGAGATGCTATCATATCATATTGTGATATATTTTGGTGTTGCAACTGTATATTTGGACTAAATTATATATTTTGGTGTAATCCTTGAGATAATTGGGATGTTAGAACCGTTTCTGTATATAACTAAATGGTTTGAATGGTTGTGATGGTGCGAATGCCCTTTTTAGGCTAAACTTTGGTCTTATGGCTAAGTTTTCATGTATAAGGGAAGCCTTGTCCTTTTTGGACGACGGTAACGCCCCGTTCATTAGATTATTATTTCTCATTGGTGAATTTAAGCACGTAAATGCAAGTAATGAATCATGCATTTTTGGGGCGTTACATGTGAGAAGGGAGCCTGGGTTGTGAATTAACCGCAATCGTGTGGATTGCGAGGCCATGTGTGGCTTATGTTGAGATTGATTGATTATGAAGTGCTTGAATGTGTTACGTGCAAACCCCCTCCCTTTATGTCATCAAGTTTCTTGTTGCGAGTGAGGGTGAGTTTGAAAAAGGAAGTTTTTCATGTTTGTAACTAATAGTAGCCATAACTATTAGCAAATGATGTCCTATTTTCACAATGTAAATGCAGTTTTGGGAGTGAACTCACTTGAACGGGGGAATCCCTAAAGAATTTTTTTTAAAAAAAGAAAGTGCGTTGTATGAAAAAGGATTTCGCTGTGAAAGGCAGCAAACTTATTTGTGGTTATGACTAGGTGCTTTAAATGGCTATGATAAGTGCTTAGGGATAATGGATGGGAGTGAACCTGCTTGAATGGGGGAATCCCTAGCCTAAGGAATAATCCCTTGAGACCCTGATGAGGGTTAAGGTCCAAAAGTTAGTTTCCATCCTGGGAGTAAGAGCTTAGTGTGAGTTAATCTCACTGGGATTGAGTGTAGATCTCTCTCAACCAGTACTTTATGATGATCTTATGTACATAGTAATTTCCTAATAAGTAAGAAAAGCAGTCGGCGTTTTGCCTTTTTAAGTATTTCAGAAAGAAAGTTTTTAACGGTCATTATGAGACCAATATGAAAGAGATTCTTTTAAGAATATGAGCCCAAATAGGCTAGAAAAGAGTTCTTATGAGTCTAAAGAAGCTAAGTAAAGTGTTTTCATAAAAAGAAAAGAAAGATTTTTATGCACATCATGTGAATAAGAATCTAAGTGCAGTATAAATGAAATTCCAAATACAGCATGGCCATACCCTTGTAATACATCGAGCATATGAGTTTGAATGTGCATGTTTAGTGAATGAAAGTTCGTGGCATAATCTCTGCTTCATATGTTTAGCATCTCATATGAGTGAATGAGATAGACAAAACATAAATCGCGAATTATATCACATAATCTATGAAAGAAAGTTCTGTGCTTAGCCTCGTTGCTTCAATAAGTGTTTGACTGCCTATTAGTAAAGGAATTTAATCATTCAGGGGCCTAAAAATGAGTTGAACGGCTAAAATGAAATTATGGATAGTGATCCTTCCTTAAGAATTTATGAATGCCTAATATGATAGTAAAGTATGAGTGCGTGGTATGTGACTACTATAAGTATTATTGGCTGTAACGGTTTTAGTTTTAAGGGGTTGGGGAACACTCACTGAGCGTGTGGTTGCTCATCCCATTACTCTTTCCCCCTTTTCCCCAGGTTTGCATCATGACAAGTAGGAGACAAGTCACTTATGGCAAGATGGAATCTATTCTTGCTTGCAAGGTGTCATGTGTGCCTAATGAAGGGGGCTTTAGGTGTTTCACGAAGTCAGGTAATGTATTCCTAGAATTGCAAACATTTGTAAACA
>JAKOGI010002452.1:70000-108720 GCA_029747015.1 Carnegiea gigantea
TATTTCACTTGGAGGCATTGTAATATGTGACTAATGTGAGCATAACGACATTCTTACAATCCCTGTATGTAAGGATCCTTGATTGTGTGTAGGAAATAGCCAGAATATTGTTCAAAAAAGTGAATTGGGTACACTTGACGAATAGCTGAAGAGGTAATCCTTTTTGGGAAAATATTTTCCCTCTATATAACATGCTTTCCAGAGATGTATCATATGGCTTTTTCCTTGAATATGTAATGTGTTTGCTATCATGACTGATACAAGTTCACCACTACCCCATGTGAACATAGAAAGAAGTGTGTATCTCATTATCTTCTTAAGGTAAGATGCTTGGTCAGTAAAGTTAATACTATTCACGAGCTTGTAGATGTAGATTTAACTCTGTTAATTAGAATCCTCTACTAGAGGAGTGCTTGTCACAGAAAAAGAAGAACAATACAATTTTTTGAGTTCAAGACAAGCAAGGAGAAGTAAATGCATTGGTTGTTAATTTAAGTCAGTGATTGAAATTCTCAATACGCACTATGTTGGTTCCACATAAAGAAATTTCTATGAATAACTAAATTGTTCATTGCCTTCTGGACATTTTCAATTTTAATATACTTGCACATGTACTTTAGAAAATTTGGGTATTCATCATGTCGAACTTAGGGGCTTTCGAAAGTGAACTAATTCAATCCCTTGTGAATAGGGCATGCATTTTTACTTGAACGTATCCATCTTAGTGTACTTGGACGCTTTGCTTGAGTCAATTCGTATATTTGATGAACTTATACGTCTAGTTTAGTGGACTTGTATTTTTGATGAATTTATCCATCTTACTATGCTTTGCACGTCTCCAAAATTTTGAAAGTGAACTTATACATCTACTTTAGTGAACTTGCACATGTATGTTGGTGAACGTATACATCTACTTTAGTGAACTTATATATTCATTGTGGTGAACTTATGTATTTATTTATTTTAGTGAACTTGCACATGTATGTTGGTGAACTTATACATCTATTTTAGTGAACTTATATATTCATTGTGGTGAACTTATGTATTTATTTTAGTGAACTTGCACATGTACTCTAGTAAACTTGGATATTCATTTCGTTAAACTTAGACATCTTTTTTAGTGAACCGAATGCAATTTCTCTGATGACCCTATATGTTCATTTTGGTGAACCTTTGCATCTATTTTGGTGAACATGTCTACTCATATGGGTGAACTAGGGCCTTCATTATGATGAACTTGTATATTCATATAGGTGAACTAGGGTCTTTGTTATCATGACCTAGGGCTTGCATTTTTATTTACAATGTTCAACTGTAACTAACATCCAATTCTAACCAACTTTACTTTGTGGTCCCCACGTGTTCAACAATACTCTAGCAACGTAATAGATTCTACCACCTTACATGTCATGAGCCTTGCTTGTGGTGATTATATTTGTATCATTGGATTAACAAGCATCAACCTAAAAGCATTTGTGGGTACTACAAATAGGGCTAAATGAATAATGATTGGCGTAGGCATGAATAAAGAGCAAGTTTGGTAACTGTGCTAAATTTCTCTGTCCATTTAGGGGAATTAGTACGTTTGAGTAAACTTGTACATTCATTCCAGTGGACTTGGCATTCATTTAGATAAACTTAGACATCCTTTTTAGTGAACTAAATGCAATTTGTCCAATGACCCTATATATACTTATTTTGGTGAACCTTTGCATCTATTCATCCATCTTACTATACTTGCATATGTCTGTAAAATTTTGAAAGTGAACTTATACATTTACTTTAACGAACTTGAAGATGTATGTGGGTGAACTTATACATGTGCTTTAGTGAACTTGTATTTTTGTCATGGCAAACTTCTGCATTTGTTTTAATGAACTTACACATGTATGTTGGTGAACTTATACATCTACTTTAGTGAAATTATGTATTTATTTTGGTAAACTTGGACATGTACTCTAGTAAACTTGGATATTCATCATGGATAAACTTAGACATCTTTTTTAGTGAACTAAATGCAATTTCTCTGATGATCCTATATGTTCATATTGTTGAACCTTTGCATCTATTTATCCATCTTAATATACTTTGCCCATGCCTCCAAAATTTTGAAAGTGAACTTGAACATGTATGTTGGTGAACTTGAACATATATGTTGGTGAACTTATACATGTACTTTTAGGAGATGAACTTGTATTTGTAGTGAAGTTGCACATGTATTTTAGTGAACATGGCTATTCATCATGGTGAACTTCTATATATCTTAAAGTGAACTAGGTCAATACCTTGTACATTCATCCTTGTCAATTAAGTTATGGATTTTTGATTGAACTTTGTACACATGTTTTGATGAATTTATATATTAGTCTACTTAGAAACTTTTGCGTGAGTAAACTTGTACATTCATATTAATCAAATTGGATGTATTCACCGTGATGAACTTATATGTGTACTTTAGTGAACTTGTACATGTACTTTAGTGAACATGGCTAGTCATCATGGTGAACGTGTACATTTCTTAAAAACTGAACTAAGTGAATGCCTGCCTTGTACATTCATTATTGCGTACTCTTAATGACTTGGTTTTATTTTTCATTTTAGGCAAAATGGTTCCTACAAGAAGCAGTCAAAAGTCAAAAAATCCCAGTGGTTGTGAAAAAGATGTAGCCATTGAAATGTACAACACTCAAAGGTATTATGTAAATCATTTACTTAATTACGTGAATCTAAAATTAGTAATTAGCACCTTTTTTTGGCAATAATAAGAAATAAGAATGGAAGAAATAATAAAACGTCATCATGGTGAACTTATACATGTACTTTAGTGAACTTGCACATGTATTTTAGTGAAATTTTGTATGCATTATGGCGAACATTGTGCCTTTTAAAAGTGAATTCATTAAATCCCTTTTAGATTTATTCCATACAAACATATATTTGGGTTCAACTGATGTATATATTTATTAAATACTAATTAAATCCCTTTTATATGTTTTAATGAATTTATATATATAGTTTTTTTTGCATTCAAATGGTGCATATATTGGCGGCAACTTTACTCATATGTAGCATTGAATTTGTATTGCATGTTCATTGCGTTAAATAATGTGATTTTATGACAAACTTATCCTAATCTCTTTTGCCACTAAATAATATGCATGTTAGTGAATTTGGACACTTTGTTTTAGAGAAATTGTGCATTCATATTAATGAAATTACATGGTGAACTTGCACATATATTGTAGTAAACTTGGGTGTTCAGCATGGTGAACTTCCGCCTTTTGGAAAGTGAACTAATTCAATCCCGTTGTATATTCAGTCTTGTCAATTAACGCATGCTCTTTTTGGTTACAAATGAGTAATAAACTTCTACACTTGTTTTAGTGAGGTTGGATATATGTTTTTGCATATATGGTTTGACTGTAAAGATGCATTACCGCTAACTTCCAATACTAAGCCACTCAAACACTCATCCAATGTGATCGCCTTTTGCAAATGTAGATTTGATCTCATATGTATCCATTTTAAGTGTACAACTCATTCAATACAATTGTCCACCAAATATGTATATTAACTGCATGCTTATTAATACAACCCTAAGCTATAGCAAACATTTATGCTAATTTGGTTGGTCTATTGTATGCTAGTATCAGTTTATTAAAATTATTTTTGCAGTGAACACTCTGGAAGTAAGCAGTCTCAAGGAGAACAAAAACATAGAAAGGGGAAGAAGCTTCGTGCTCAACCAAAAAGATTGTGCGTTCAAGTTACTTCAAAGAGACCAACATTGATCTACATTGCTACCGCTATTGGCGAATCTAATGAAGCTTCTAGTGATGCACACATGGAAGAGTACATCCCTTTGGAGACAGCAACTCCCACACCCATACCTACCTCAACATTTCCCGGTCAATGTTCCCAACCAAGCCTTCAACCTTCAATTGTACACTTTCAAATGGATGTAGAAGCAGCACCTTTGGATGGTGAGCAAGGTACACTAAGAATTCATAATATAGGTGATACACAACCAATGACCGAAGAAGAAGGGGTAGTAGCATTAGGCAGCAATTCAATGGGTGTTCACACTACCCAATTGAGAAACAAACCAAAAGCAAAGAAAAGCAAACCAAAAGAATTCAACAATCGGATGTCACCCAAGGGTTTACGGCAGCTAATTGAAAAGCTAAATGACAAGCAAAAAGAAGCCGTCAAAGAAATTGGGTTTAGCAGCTTCTTGCACTTGCAACTTGACATGATTCCAGGGAAGCTAGCAGTGTGGTTAGTTCGCAATTTTGACACTTGCTCATGCTCCCTGCCCCTCACCCATGGCAGGGTCAGAGTCACTTTGCATGATGTCTATATGACATTAGCTCTTCCCAAGGGCCCCTTTGAGGTGACTGAGGCCAAAAGTGAAACGAATTCTAGTACGGAATTCAAAACCTTACTCAAGCAATGGAAAGAACAATGGCCTGACCCAGATAGTGTCCCTAAATCTGGGGAGATGGTTGACATGATATGTAGTCAGGTAGATGGGGGAGAAGAATTTAAAAGAAACTTCATACTGTTTATGGTGTCTAGTTGTCTCAATGGGAACCAAAAAGGTGAAGTAAATTACTTGGTACTTTATTCATTATTGGACTTAACCAAAGTGAGAGAACTCAATTGGGCACGATACACAATGGCAGCCCTTGTCTCATCAGTTGATGAGTGGAAACAGAAGACCTCAAGGTTTTTTAGAGGGCCAATACTTTTCCTAATGGTATGTTGAGAATTTCTATTCATTCATTTTATTCATACACTTAATTCGAATCGTTAAAATTTTGCATCATCTAATTTTTCATGCAAGTTTTGTAAAAACAAATTGAACTTTTTTCTTATTTTCACAGCTTTGTTATCTTGATCGGGTTGTTTTCAAAGTGCGGACTGTCAAGCATCAGTTCCCAACCTTGAGAGGATGGACAAATGATAAAGTGAAATCAAGGGAAGAACAAGAATTTCAAGTCAGTTTTGGCAACGGTGCCCTTAAGGACTCCCTAGATGAGACCGAAAGGCCTGCTGAAGCTCAAGTGGTTCATGAAGAGGAACCATTTAATGCAACCCCTGAAGCTGCTGAAGCTGAACATCATACTGTACGG
The DNA here is from genome assembly GCA_029747015.1 of Carnegiea gigantea. Lineage (NCBI taxonomy): Eukaryota > Viridiplantae > Streptophyta > Magnoliopsida > Caryophyllales > Cactaceae > Carnegiea > Carnegiea gigantea. The sequence goes on from JAKOGI010002452.1 coordinate 75,136, forward strand.
TCAAAAATGAAGGTATATGACCCCCTACGTTAGACTCTTTGCTCTGTACTATATGTAACATTTGAGTGTCTATGCAGTTGGTAAATGGCCATACTTTTATGTTTGTGTGTGATATCTAGAAGTAGATATAATGCTCACGTATTCTTGTCATGTGCCCTGACTATCAAATCCAAGGTTAAGTTAAAGTTGAAATAAATCTACTTGTTTAGTATTTTGATTTGATGTGGATAAGGAAATGTCAAAATAGCCCTCAAGTCGGTAGACTTGTGTGAAGTCTCAAGGATGAACATAACCTAGGACCTTATGTTGCTTGACCTGTCTTTGTTTTGATCAGGCACTTCTTGAGGATGTTAAGAAGGCGAGCAATAAGATCATCACCAATACTCGTGTCTTGGCAGGGGTGATCACGGAATTAGAGAAGTTGGTTCTTGAAGCACATGCTTCACTAAAGAGAGTAAGAACAATGGCTGTGCAAACCATAACTGCTGCACTATTTGCAGAGACAACTTTGCCGGGGAAGTTAAAGATTACCAAATCGGTACTCTCACCCGACCCCTATGACTCGGAAGATTTCTTGTTGGCGGTTGATGTAATCGAGAAGCAATTTTTGACTTCCCAAAAAAGCAAACATCACTTCCCACAATTTACTCCGCCAAGTTTCAGCCTCGGCTTGTCTTAAGTAGAGAATGAGCCAACAGCCACTCATCTCTTCATGCATGAAGCACAGCATGACGAAGAGACTGAAGAGACTGCCCCTGCTATTAGAGTTGTGATCAGAGAGCTAGATGTTGATGTTCCATTGCGAAATGTACAAGAAACAAGCTATGTTGGGAAAGGCAAAGCTATTATAAAGGAAGTGTCAAGAAGACCAAGAACGAGGTCCATGCAATGCAGTAGCATGCAAGTGCCAACAGGTATGTTTCTATCCTTGTTCCTTGGCCTCTCTCTGAGTCCCTCACTATTTATCTCTGTCTCTCTCTCTTTACATGATGAATGTAAACATGGCCTGACACAAGCAGCTAACAATACAGTAAATGGTCCAATTACAATTGTCTAGCCTTTCCATTCTAGAAATACTTATTGTACTGCCACTTCCACTACTATATTCAGAGTGATCAGTATAGAAGTAAAAACAAGAATTAGGGGCCTAGTTTATCTAACCTCGCAAAAGATCTAATCATCGCATCTAGGCTATATATGAAATGATCCTTCTAAATATGATTCAAAATCCCACCTATCACTGCAATAAATTGCCCAATTACAGTGGCACACTAGCAAAACTTGGATCATTTCTTTGAACTTTGTACAGGTGTAAAGTCTGAAATAATTTCTTAAGGAAAACTTGCTTGTCGCTGTTCTTTTGGAATTTCTTGGTCTTAAGATGGGAATGTTGTTAATGCTGAGGAAGCTTTGGCTTCCTCTGTGTAAGGTCCATCCGTTGTACGTCAGCGCTGGTATAGAAATGCTCATTGTTACTACTACCACTATAACTGCGACTATATTCAGAGAAATCAGCATATATAAAACTGGGTGCAAGTAAAAATTAGAATTAGGGGCCTAGTTTGTCCAAGCTAGAAAAAATCTAATCACCTCATCTAGGCTATACATGATCTGATCCTCCCAGATTATTGTTGGCATCCCAATTAAAACTGCAGTAAATGGTCCAATTACAATGGTACAGAACTGAATTGGATCATTTCATTGAGCTTTGGGCTGCTGTAATTTTTCAGTTGTACCTTATTATTGCTCTTTTTTTTTTATGGGTAACCATATGGTTGTGTTACAAAAATCTTCATCTGTTAAGGAGAGCCTCAAGGAGACAGTGTTGCCCCTGGTACTGGAATTGTGATCAGAGAGCTAGATGCGAACGTTCCATTGAGAGATGTACTAGAAGCAAGCTATGTTTTCGAAGGCAAAGGCATTATGGAGGAAGTGTCAACGAGACGAACAACGAGCTCTATGGTACCCAGCAGCACGCAAGTGCCAACAAGTATGTTTCCACCTTTCTTCTTTACCTTCTCTCTCTCTCACTCTCTCTCTCTCTTTCTCTCTCTCTCTCTCTATCTTCTTTTTTGTTCTTTGTCGTGTCTCTCTCTATGTCTCTTTCTCTCTGTCTTCTTTTTTGTTTCAATGACATTTGACTATAACAGTTCTAGGGGATGTGCATGTGGTTTCAAGGGTAAGGGTTTTTAGATTAGTTTCAATGACATTTGATGATAATATATAGATCTCTACCTAAATACTATACGGATTTTATATGGATTAATAATAATCTAATTTATTTTGACATGTGTGCTTGGACTTTATAAGTATCTTTTTGGATGAGATGAAGTTTTAAGTAATTTTTTGTACCACTTGGGTGAACTTTTACAGTTAATTGGTCGAACTTTAACGAGTATTGTGGTTTACTTGTACATTCTTTTCATAAAGGGATGATGTCTTTTATAATAGTTTACTCCTTTCCTACTAGAACTTATGAGTTGTTGGCTGGGCACAAGATGTAGGGTTTTGATGGTCTTAGATACATAGAAAGATGTGCAGTAAGATGTCGCTTGATGAGGGAGCTATTGGCATGGCTGCTTCAAGGCAATATGCTTACAGTTGAAAGTAACCATGCAATGAAACCTGAGTATGGTGGGCAAAGGACACCCTGCACCTTTCTGAGTTATTACTCTGGGGCATGGGTGTGAACAGGGATATCCTAGACTCATGATATACATGGCATGTCCTGTCAATTTGGGGTATACTGAAGATCATATCCAAGAGTTTGAATTGCTGTGTTTTGCCTTGGTTTCTGAAGTTTTGTTGCTAGAGTGATTATGGTTGATCATTACAGTTCTTTTAGCAGCAAAGAATGTCTGAGAGATAGGTATGTACTAGCATTCAGGTAAGAGAGTACATAACCAACAAGCTTCTGCTATTTTAGGGTTCGAATTCTGAATGATCAGTCTCATAGAGCTGTATCTACTGTCTTTTGCTATGGACTTTTATGAAGTTACTTGCTAAAACACTTGGACTTCTTTGTTGGTGGGTATTTTAGGTTTTTGAAAAGTCTATCTTTGCTACCCAACAACCCATTTAGCCTGTGAAGAATTGTCAGTGTTTGGGATTTCCTAAAAAATCTTTGATGCAAACACAATGTTACATGCATTGCTACTCCATGTGGAGATGCAAGAAACAGAATGTTACATGAATTGTCAGAGAACTTTTATGCTTGTAAAATTTTAAGTTTTGTATTTGGGAACAGCTGCAAATGCTATCCTGTTCCCCAACTTGAGGAACTTGGAATATGAATGACCATGTGGAGTTACAACAGGAAGATGTATCCTATGCTTTAGGATCTGTAGACATGAATTCAATTAAGCAATTGCAACTTAACAAGGTAGATGTGTCAGAAGTGCCCTTTATTTGTTATTTATGACATCTTCTCTGTAGATGTCATTGGAAGTGTTTTTAGTTAACTTGGCAGATCAAGATAATGCTAAAACCCTAGATTTTGACTGAACACCTAGGGAAGAGTCAGAGCTGAAATTAGAAAACCTAGCTATAGGCAAAGATCAAAAACATTCTGAATTTGGCTTTGGACATCCAAAGATGATACTCAAAATCCAACATTGAATAAGCAATGTGGTGCAACAAATTGTCAACAATTTTTGCTGGTGTTTTGATCAACTGCTAAGGAAGAGTTTATGAGCAAGCCAAAACCACCTAACTAGGATCTCTTAAAAAATCTAAGATGCATTACTAGTTAGTATTCTTCCTTTAAAGTACTACTTTATGAACTTGACTAATATAAAAGTTTGTTTTGAAAGGAGATGTAGGAAACAGAATGTTAGAAAGGCGCGACTATCCTCACCGGGAAAGGAAAGAGTTCACACCGTTTTTGTGCTCTCTTTACATGCAAAGGAATGTGAGTATCTTTGTGGCAATAGCCTATGAACCAAAGCTATATGCAGATTTTGTGTTTAACTCGTCAGAAAACGAAAGGTAACTACACACTGTTTACACTTCAGAGTATGCATTTCATTAACCTGATCCCAAAGGATTGTCTAAGCTAGGTGATTCTTAAATTAGGCATTGACCATCAATATTATCTCTAGCATTCTGCTTTTGAGATTTGTGGACATGGTAATTTGAGGAATATATGAATGTTTCTGTCTTTGCTATTCTGAGTTGATTTTTATATCCATTTGACAACTAATATGACATGGGTGATTGATTCACTCTTTGCTGTCCTGAGTTGCATAGCCAAGTCGTTCATATGTAAATAGCTTTGAAATCATCAAAACCATTTTCTAGGTACAATCCAAGCATAGCTTAATGTACAATTTATCTATTTATTTTTGTAGCCAAGTGTTGTATGATGATACGTACAATGTGGCTACAAGACGTGTGCTTTCAAGTCTTGCTGGGGATAATGACGTTGACAAAACCGTCATCAATATTTGGGCGCATGTACTGAATGTACGTGAGTAGTATAGAGATCGATCTGGCGTTCATCGGGTTTTCTTTACAAGTGAAGCATTGGTAAGTCAATTATAAAGATTCTTATATAACATTTTCACATGAATATATATGCTTTTACATATGAACAGTTAGTCAAGTAGAAATCTTTTTTTTTTTTTTGGGGTTTTGCCTTGAAGGATGTATACATCAAGACAAAAGATGAAGCGCAAGCAAAAGCAGCAATCTTTCATAGGCTGGATGAGGAGCTGTCATTGACTCTGCATGTCAAATTCAAGGAAGTTGACTTGGTAAAATTTACTCAAACATATTACTTTTAAAAGTATTTTTTTGTAACTGGTTTTGCTGGTAGCTATTATTTGGAAATTAGGTTATCACCATGATAGGTATGTTATTCTACATTGACAAAAAAAAACTTTATGTTGGGTTTTTAGGTGTTTTTCCATTGTGTACACAAGAAAAGACAAATTGTTCTTTACTTTAATTTCAAGGACAAAACTGTGGATATACTAGACCATAAGAAAACAAAGCCAAAGGATAGTTGCCTATACGAGTTCTTCATAGATAATTTGGTGAGGTTACACATTGTTGTCTTGTTTTATTATTTTTCAAATTAAGCATATAACGATACTATTTTTTAAAAATCATATGCAAACCAAGCAGAGCACACTTTTGGGAGAATATATTGTCAAGGAATGGAGTGATGATAGGAGAGGTAGTTCCATTCAACAGTTTCAAGAAAGACACATAGATATGCCTTGGAAAATCGACAGTTCCAAACAAGATCATAATGGAGGTATTTATGTTATGAGGCATATGGAAGAATACAAAGGTGTGGCAACCCGTTGGGACGTTGGATTGAGGAAGAATGAGGTTAGCATGCTGCAGGCTTTCTCATTTAAAAGTGTTTCATCTTTCATTACATATTGTCATCATTATTAAATGAGAGAGAATCAATTGATAATATTCAATAGATGTCTCATGAATCCCTTTGTTTTTTTATTTTTTGGTTTTTGTGTTTTTTTGGGAGGGGGGGCCATCATTCTCATGGGTTTTTTATATGTATTTTTTTTCCCGAGGGGTGTTTAGCTCAAACGCATGGATATTGGATATTATTTTCTTGTTCCTCTCTTCTTTTCAATTTTATTCCCCCCAAAACGAATTGATAAAATTTGTTTATGTATAGCATCTCGATGTCAGGTTGTTATCTATTGTTTCTACTTATCTTATGAGGTTCTAATATGAGTTAATGGATCCTCTTGCTGCCCCCTCTCCCCCCTTCCCCCCTTCTAATCTCAGGTTGTTGGAATTCATAAATTGAGGGTGCAATACTGCCACAAGATCGCCACATCATCCACCAATGTCATTGCTCCAGAGGTGAAGAACATGGTAGTTGCCTATGAAACTACAAAGCTCAAAAGTTCAAGGAAGTAGTGGTAAGTTCTAGGATACTGCTGCTTATGTTTGACTATTCAGTTTGAAAACTAATGGATATATGCCATGAATGTAGTAGCTTAATGAATTCTACCTATACAAGGACTTTATGGTCAATTTAATTCTTAATGTTAAATCACAAATTAAAATACCTTAAATAAAAATGCTATATTTAGTTTCTAATTAAACTAAATTTTAATTTTTAGCTTTACTTTTAAAAGAAATAAATTTAACTTGTAACAAGGTAAGTAAAGATTTCATATTTGTAAATACATGAATATTCAAGTTCCCTTTGACAGAGGAAACTACCCCAGGGGTAGAAGATTATATTAGAATGGTTGTTTGTGAATGAATGAATATATGGTGTGAGACAAGGAGTAGCATTTGCAGCTAAGGATTATATTTCTATTTGTGCTATTTTTGTAGGTCTTGAGTTCTTGTCCTACCTGCGTTGTATTGCGTACTGTTAAAGGCAATACAATTTAGTGAAGATTTTGGACACAAAAAATCTCACCAATGGTGTTTAGGAATGGAAATAATTCGATCTCTAAAGAATTAAATTTACCATAAAGTCCAGAAAGATGTGGCAGGTTTTGTGAGAGACTTTGTTCCTAGTCGGCTAGCCTGTCTAATGATTGAACCACTAGAGACTCAGATTGTGAAGTTGTTCCTGCTGAAGACTTTGTTCCTAGTTGGCTTGGGAAGATGAAGGGCAAGTTGGAGGAGTATTTATATAATTAGTTTACTTTCTTTTTTGGTATGTATATGACTAAATAGAAACCTTCTCTTAGAAAGTAAATTTCCACGTCTACATAATTGTAAGACACACTGTTAAATATTTTTCAATTACTATTTGGTCAATGGAACAGCTTAGGAATTGTAGCCAACCAATATATAGGCAGGATTTTCTCAAGTTTTTTTTCAATTTGATCTCTGGTATGGACTCAGATTTTGAAAAGGAGGGAGAAACTAAGGAGACTTATTAACTCTAGAACTGAAGTACTCAAACTGCCCTGATGAAGTTGAAATTTGTAGCCTCCTTATTGGCAGCCTGAACAGATTTGAACCACCGGAAAGCCAGGATAAGAAATGTTGCATTGGTTGATTGATAAATGTTATTGCAGTTTCACTTCTTCGTAAAGCATTAAAAAAAAAAAACCACTCGAATACAGACAGAAACACATTTAGTTTAATATTTTTCTCCCTCATATCTCATTATCATCTTGGATGAAACAATTTTGAGAAACATTTCAGATTGATACCTATTATTTTGCATATGCATTATTTTATATTTTGTGAACTTAACAATAGAAGTGAGGCTTAAGGGCACCAATTAGAGAATCAAAAAAGTTGGATTGAAACATTGATAATTATAAAATTAATTGGGAAGTAGTAACTCTTGCAGCTTAGGATTGAATCATAGGAGGTTGACATTTACTTGTTTATATTATCACTTCCAAACCACTAATATCAAAATACAAAGCGTGAAGCCGCAGACATTAGGGTTTTCTAGGAGGAGTAGAGTAGGTGGTCCAAATGATATGACAAAGATAATATTAAGATAATCTTGTTTTAATTAGTAAACATATTCTGATTGAACTTTTCCCAAGGCGAAATTACTGAGAGTACATTCGGCAGGGTCAAAATCAAAATGAATCTATGGTAATGTTTTATTTCATGAAGATAACGATTTTTACAGTCACAAATGTTTTTTTTTTTTTTTCTTGAAGGAAAAAAATGAACAGCCTTAACAAAAGATAGAAAGACTTGCTGATAAAAATAGTGAATTTCTCTGTTGGACATTGAATTGCAGCCCAGTCGCTTGTGCGTGATTTAACCTAGCCAAAGTTAACAAAAGCCCAAAACTAACCAATCCAAAACCCTAACACCAGGCAATCATTATCCAAAGGCCCAAGTGACCATGCTAAATATCTAGGCCCAGCCAACTAGCTGAAGCCTGAAGTTGTAAACATTGTTTGATGCATTTCAGAAAAATTTCAGCGAGCCCAAATGATGCTAAATTTGACAAGACCCTGATGTGAATAGTGAAATAGACAACTGCAAAACTTCCATTATTGGCATTAAAAGATGATGTTGCATTCATAATAATACAATGATACAAACACCATGATAATGACATTATTGAAAGGACATAATACCAGGATGCCCTCCGAAGTAGACTCTTAAACAGCAGCGTGTAGATGTGGAGTGCCTTTGCTGTGGAAATTTGGGTATCTAGATTATTGTATGGTCAGGGATCAGATCCCTCAGAAGAACATTGTTGTCCATCTGAACTCCCGCAAATCGACCCTGAGTTCCTGAAGCCTTCTCGCAAATCCTTCAGAGTAAGGAGATAACTTTGCTGCAGATAAGAATAAAATGTCCAATTCAATTCATGGGCATATCAAAGTGAATAGGAGAACTGACAAGGGAAGAAAAGATGGGAAAGTTTTGTGAAATAATTAAAAGGCTCGAAGAATCTATAAAGCAACATTATGGCATAAGGATTGCATATTAATTGAATGACAAGAACAAATTGGAGAGCATAATGATGCAACTTTCCATCAATGCAGATGCCCCATGTTAATCTTTTTGAGTGCACATCCATAGCCGAACCACAGGAAAATGAAATGCAGAATTGAGCAAAAATGCACTAGCTGGCTGCTTTCACTAACAAACATTTCCCCCATGTGTTGGAAGAGTGAGTTCCATTGACTCGTCAGATCATTCTCCAAGCCTTTCTTTGAGTGTTGTTGGCGATGTCTCAATTTTTCATTTTCCTTCGAGTACCTTTGAGCCAAATTGTTTGCTTCTTTCTGACTTTTACCTAGTACTGCAAAATCAGAACTAGCACATTATGAGTAAAGAGCACAATTTTCATTCATTTCATCAGATGGATAATCAACGAAGTTATAGTAGTTAGTGCAAAGTATCCTTACCTCATATCCGGCCCTTGACATCCTAATAATGCAGGTCAGACCATATATAAGTAGCTGCCCACAATAGGAAACGAACAAAGTCAAGACCCACAAGAGTTCAGACTCGCTTTCGGACAATGAACACAACAATAGCATAAAGCCCATCTCAAACAATTGACATGTCAATGCCACAACAATGAGACTACGTAATTTATAATCAAAGTTAGAACCTTGCGCATACCCTTTGTACAAAACGAGCATGAGCATGATTTCAGCAAGTCGAGACCAATAGCTGAACTAGAAGAAATATCACCTTTTAGCAATTTGCATCTATCTGATCCATATGGTCCCTTATCCTGCAACTCCACCAACCTCAAATTCACAACTGATTCAGACTGGCTGGATGGCAGATAATCAACATCCAGAGTCTTAGTCTCATTGGTCACAACTTTCATGGCTAATGATTCCTGTGTGCAATCATTTTCCCCTGAATCTGATACAACTGCAGTTTCCTCACCTCCACAGTCCTTCACACCCTCAACATCATTCCTATGCGAAACTTTAGAACTCTCTGCCACCGTCACACTTGGGATGCTTTCTTTGATTGTGTCACCCAAAGCGACAACATTTGGCAATGTTCGGCACTTACCCAGATCTAATGTATCTACCCCAGATCCCGAAGGCGGCTCCTCAGTGTCATGGGCAGGGTTCGGAACACCAGATTGAGCCTTTACTTGGACAGGACTGCCACGATTCGAAGGAGCTCGCAAACGATAAGTTTTTCCACCTGACAAGGGGGACAACCCACCAGATTCATTGACAATTTTGGGGCATTTAGGCATGCCATATCTTTCTTTTTCTAGACTGTCAACAACCTTAGAAACCTGCTTCCAGAAACGAGAATCATCGTCATATGAGTTATTAGGATCAGCACTTCTTTTACTCCCAATCACAGATTTAGAAGAAGATTTGGGGCTTGATGAAATAAAATTGGACCCTCTTTTACCAAGCTGATTAGTTATATCACCCAGTACTGGAAGAGCTTCCTTCTTCCCAGAATGATTGTGGGAACTTTAGAGACCAACGGTATTAAAGGGTTTTGTTAAACAGCCAATAGTGAGTTCAAGCCACGCAGCTGCACAAAGACAACAGAAGAATGAAAAATCATCCAACCTTAAACACTTAATTCCCTTCCAAGAACCATTTAAGAATCACCTTTGCATTTATCTTCAAGAGGCAGTTAGTGAGATATTGATCATTGACCCTTATAGGAGCCATACACTGTGTCACAATTCCAAAGTCTGCCAGATTCTTTTTCTTCCGGGGACCTAAATCATAGTAGCCATATTAGCACAGCAATTAGAGCAATAAGTACAAAGTTCCAGACAACCAGACAATACCATAAAGGTCACAATTCTTCCTCTCCGGAAGCAGGCATAAAAGAAACTTAGGAGGCCCAAGAAGTTTGGACTGTACATCCTCAAACATCTTCTCCACTCTCACCAGGGGGAGGGATACTTGTTGGGGAGTTTATCAACATAAGTGAGGAGCATTTTAAGCTCAGAACCACCTTCAGAAGCCAGACCAGCATGCATCTTAACCGCCATGGCATCAACTTGCCTCAATCTACTCAAGGGAGTTTGACAAGCAGAGATCAAAACAGAAAAACACAAATAATGGGAAAAAATTGAACGGGACAGGTGGGGTATATAAACAAAAGCATTTCAATTGTGGCCTCAATTAGCATAACTGATACAATTTTTGACAGTTGTTACCAGAGACTTGGGCTTAAATTCTACTTATATCAACCTTTATACCTCATTTTCCCCCCCCAAAAAAAAGAACAAAGTATTTCGACGTCAAACCAAGTGGACAGATTGAATTACCAAATAGCCATAACCTTATAGCATATGACTGAATCCAAATGTGCAAGTAAAGACGGAAGCTACACAAAATTCTAAGGAAAATTTATTACAAAAGAGAAAATGCTACGCTAACTATTGTGTACTAACACTTTAGCTGGCATTGAGCAATGGCAATGACACTATAAAGGAACCTATTAGTCAAGCCTTTATGTGGTTGTGACTTGCAGAATCACTACTCCGGCTTGTGAATTTGATGAGCCCCATCTTGCACCCTTCAACCATTAGTGGCATCACCAATGCTCCCTTTATCGTCTTCCATCTTGAGAGCAAAACCCAGTGCAGTTATGAATAATTGATTGTAGTTGATATGCATGTACGTAACTAACTATATACGTTCATTCAATCTTTTATCTACATCTAATTAACAATGTGTTCATCTAATCTTTTATGAATACATCATAGAGTTAGTTTCAGAGCTCCACTCCAAGTTTGGAAGCTTAATTGACTGTTTTAGGCTGTGATTTGATCACAGCATTAAAGATTTCGTAGCCCCATCAATAAGCAAATCTGATCAAATTAGACAACTGGAAGAGTGTGTGTGTGTGTGTAGGCGGATGCTGATGGTCTTCAATTATGGAAATCTGTATTTGAAACATACCAGCATGAATAAATGAACTGATGCCTAATCAAAGATGATTCAATTACACGAACCCTAAACACACGTGATTGATAATTTGCAAACAAGTTACAGAAAATACAAAAAGAATAAAATCTTAGAAAAAGAATTAATATTTTTGAAGTGAAAAACATGCCAAATCAAAAATCGGTATACATATTTTTGACATAGTGCACTAGTTCCTCTTCTCAAGACAGTTTCTACTATTATGAGAGGTAACTTGCTTGCAGTAGTGGCACATCCGTGCATGCATTTGCTGCTTAACTGCTTTTTCAACTCCTGTCTTCATTCTCTTGGCTCTTCCCTTTGTGACCGAAACTGGAGGGGGTTGTACTTCAACTATATCTGGCACCGTACACCCAAAATATGTCTGAAGATCTGTAGATGCATTACTCATGGAACCGCCACCAACCACTTCTTCAAGCTTCTGTTGAATTGATTCGGTTGCATTTATCACATATTGCAACTTATCTACATCCCGCTCTGCCAAATCCATGCACTTATACAACCGTGACCAGGCATCAGAAATCATCCTATTTTGCTGCCCCACTTGTGCATAGCTTGTGGACACAATTGCGTCAAGTCAAAGATAGGTTTCTTGGCCGCTAGTTTCGTCCATCTATCAACTTTAAAGCATGCAGGAATCTCTTTTAATGACTTCAACACAAGCAAAATATGAGCACAAGGAATCCCTTCAGATTGAAAGAAGTAGCATGTGCATGTAGCATCCTGGGATTCCTTATTATACACAACATATCTATATCTCTAATACCTTCTATCCTCTACTTTGTAAGTGCTTTCACCCTCTACAGTGCTGATGCTTAATATCTTCACAATTAAACAATGCATCACATCACTGGTCGCGAAATATGTAGAAGTTAGTATGTGTGTTCATGACCCTCCTTCTATGTCAAAAGGCGTCTTGAGCTCAGACAGGGAGATTAAGGATGCGTTTTCAGCCTTGCTTTCTCGATACCGCTGAGACTCAAGGGCATGCACAAACCTAACCCAAAACTCCACCAAACTCAATATTGGAGTTGTCAAGTTCCCAAACATAGCATTTTGACTCTCGAAACCCGACGTAGTCCTCATAATACCCCCTAAGAAATCCTCCTTGAAATAAACTTGTACCCAATCCTCTCGAATGTCATATATATGTTTCAACCAATCATTACTGCCCTAGTTGAAATCAACTAGCATATCTGTCCACTTTGCTTCAAACTCCTCTGGGGTATCAGATGCCCAAACACATAGCTTGATCCGCTCTAGGAAATCTTCACAACCATTCAATAAGTGACCCACTTTCTCGGGCAACTTTCTCATAATATGCCACATACAGTACCTATGGGTGCACCCCTCAAACACAGAGAGTACCCCTTGCCTAATTGCTGGATCCTGATTAGTAATTATGGCTTTTGGCTTGTTTCCCCCCATTGCATCAATGAAACACTGGAATAACCACTTGAAAGACTCCACCTTTTCATCTCGTATCAACCCCGCACCAAAGCAAGTGAGTTGGCGATGATGGTTGATACCCGTAAACGGAGCAAACACCATGCCATACCTATTAGTCTTATGCTTTGTGTCGAAAGATAACAAGTCCCCAAACAATGCATAGGACCTTCTACACAAGGAATCAGACCAGAAGACATTCTTAAGCCTATTCTCCTCATCAAGCTCATGAGCATAATAAAAGCCAGGATCAACTTCTTTTCTTTTCTTTAAGATATCTACAAACATCTACGCATCTAAATCTTTTATCATTGCCTTTAAATCCCTCTTGTAATTCTTGAAATCTTGCTGGTCACATCCCACATATTCATAACCCCCAACTTGCTCTTTCAGGAGATGATAAACCTTCGAAGCCCCAACATTTGCTCTCCCATATTTACAAATGAAGTCCTTGTGAATAGAACTGATGTTCCTAGAAGATCGTAGGAACTGTCTTCGGCTTGGGGTGACTAGAGGATGCACATGGCCAACATGAAAAGTACACACTTCAAACTGACCATCATTCATAGAGCTCACAAACATACGTGCAGTACATCCTTCTCTAGCCTCAACCCTTCTCCGTTTAACCCTTCTTTCCTCAACATTCTCTCTTGCTCCAGATATTGCATTAGCTAAGGCAATTGCACTTTGGGGTGGACTTTTACGAGGCTCCCTATACCCTTGTTTTGAACAAACAAAGACCTTCCAAATCTTCCCTGACTTATTCTTTGTGGTGGAAGACTTCCGAACACCAAACCCCACACAATTGGCATATCTCTTGTAAAATGCTAGAGCGTCCTCAATGTTTTTAAACCTCATTTTCAACTTAGGTATAAAGGACGCTTCCTCACAAACTGGAACCCACTCCCCTCCAGCATCAATGGATGAATTGGTCAGCACCGGTGTCAAATCATTTGAATCTATTTTTTATCCCCAAAAAAACAAAACAATCAATATCACTGGACATGTAATGGCACACATCATTACAACTAAGTAAAACAGCAAACGAAAAACATGATTTGTTGTATGAATACATCTTGAAATTACAACATTTTAGCATTAATTCACCACAGTTCACCATATATTCCATCCCATATGGAACCACATAACGGAATCACTACGAACACTTATCAATAAGTATCTTGCCTAAATACGTGTTCTATTAATACAAAGAGTTAATCGATACTCTTGTGATTTTCATGGACAATATATCATAATACAATTAACCAATGTTGGAATCAATTAAATATATAAATAACATACAAATAGCAATCAATAACACCACATACTTCCCAAAATGACAACAAGCAAGTTAAAACCAAAAAAGAAATTATGTATAGGTGACATTACAAGATCTTTTTGTGCTCTCTACCGCACAAGGATCACTTTGCAAGTGATCAGGCTGCTGGGAATGTTGCTCTTTGTCACTAATACTTTGATCACCAACATTGCCACCGATGGAAATAGTTTGTGAAGTGGACATCTCACTACAAGAATGGTATCAAATGTATCACCATCAATAAAATAAAAATGGAAATAAAACGAAAACCTCAACTCTAAAATTTACCAATGCAACTGCAAATGTTCACCAAAGTAATTTATATGGTGCACCTATCCATTTTAAATTCTGCCGTATGAAAAGCATATAAACAAATTCCACTATGTACCAATATCGCAAAAGATAAACGAAAGACACCGAAAATCATTCGAGTAAGACTCTCAATCTTCATCACCAATATGTACAAGCAGAAATAAATTTCAAGAAATAGAAAATGACTGTGAACTAAACCAGGAAAGCCACTAAAAGACAAGCTACTGAAGTCAATAGCAAGACCATCTTGAAGGACATCTGGAAGAAAAGAACTCACCTTATCAAGAGTCTGAGTGGTCAAAACATAGAGTCTTCTATTCCTGCTTCTTTGGCTTTACGCATGTCCTCCTGTAAATGCTCATATTAGCCAATGTAACATGACAATGTCAAATGGAAAACTTTAGTGATCACATTATAAGAAGTATACAATCTCAGATCCGATCATCTTCAACATCAAATGTGACAGGCAGATCCTGCCTTCAAGAGCTTGGTTATAAAAGGATCCAACTGCGATTCTTGGCATTCAACAGATTGTTCAAGATTGGCTTGACAAGTACCTTTATTACCTTATACTTGTTTTTCAAGTTTAGAAGCCAAGGGAACATATAATGGCGGTCTGGGTCTGGATTATTGGGTTTGTGTCTATATGATTTACCCAATAGAGATTCTCCTCCTATCCGTTCCCCCCCTCCCTCTCTCATAAAATATAATTGGGCTTAAGGAGTAGATTTGTAGAATTCACCACAAATAGCTTGATCCCCCCACCCTCACTTAGTCCTCGCAGTCCTCATAAACAATAGTGATCCCATGGGAAAATATCTTTGCTTGCAGCTCCTCTACTTCCTAACTATGTTCTCTACACACTATGTTCTCTCTCACAAAATATATCCATAGTTTGACCATTTCATATATTTTCACTTGTTCAGTACCTGAATAAAGCCCATACGACCCCCCCAAAAAAATGTGGAATGTGTAGCCTTATTTGCTTGGAATGGACTTGAAGTCAAATTATTAAACCGAAAAAGATAAAAATCAGCAAACTAGTTATCCCGTATGGAATTGAAAACCAACTGCTGTCTCAAAAATCTTGACTCCTAGATAGATTAACATCATACAGCGTACAATGTAGAAACAATCATGAGCTACATATATCAAAATGAATTTAGAAATCCCACAATACTAGCCAAAAGATAGACAACACAAAAGTAATCAACTCCATATATAAATCACCCCACTCAATATACAAACATCAGTAACATACTTTAGTCTCTATAAACAGAGATCCCATTAACTAATGAATAATATTAGGCTCCTCCAAGACCTACACAAACGTGATTCCACACTAATGGATGCTGTGCCTCAAGCACACAACTTCAAAAGAATCAAAGCATCCTTAAAAACAATCAAACCCACTACAAACAATCAAACTCAATTAATGGACCGAAAACAATCAAACCCGCCACAAACAACAATTGAAATTCGAAGAAGAAATCACAAAACAAAGAGACAGAGTGTGAAAGAGACAGATCATGAAGAAGAAATTGAAGTTACCTGATGAGATTTGAAGAAGAAATTGGAGAACAAATAGACACGGCATGAAAGAGAAAAGAGGAAAGAAGAAGAAATCGAACTTACCAGACCGAAAATTCAGCAAAGAAGGCCACGTGAGAGAACTGGGAATCTACCTTTTTAATTTGCTCCATCAAATCTGGACCGTTGGACGTCGATGAACGGTCTAGATCCTCTCTTCCCATTCTGCTCATAGGAGGCCTCTTCTCACCTGATCCATGCCCTATATATATACATCATACATATGTATGTGTATACATATATATATATATATACATATATATATATGATATATATATATATGATATACATATATATATATATATATACATGTCTATAGATATAGACATATATATACATATATACATATAGATATGTATATGTACAGATACATATGCACGTATATGTATATACATACATACATATATATAAATGTGTGTGTGTATATATATATATATATACATATATATATATATATATATATATGATACATATTATATTTGTGTTTGTATTTGTGTGTGTGTGTGTGTATATATATATATATTATATTATATATATAATATATATATATATCATATATTATATTATTATATATTATATATATATCTATATATTATATATATATATATATATATATATATATATATATATATATATATATATATATATATATATATATATATATATATATATATATATATATATATATATTATATATACACAATATAATATTATATATAATATATATCAAACATACATACATACATATCCTATACATATATATATATATATATATATATATATATATATATATATATATCCATATATATACTATATGATATATATATATATATATATGTATATATATATATATATATATATATTATTATATTAATATATATATCTATATATAATATATATATTATATATTATATATGTATATATATATAATATATATATATATATATATATATATATATATATATTATATATATATATATATATATATAATATACATACATACATACTACATATACATACATATAATATAAATATATATATATATATATATATATATTATATATATATATATATATATATATATATATATATTATATATATATATATATATATATATATATATTATACATACATATACATATGCATATACATATATATTATAATATATATATATATATATATATGTATGTATAGTATATTCTATATATCTATATATCCATATATACATAGATCATGGATACATATATATATATATATATATATATATATATATATATATATAGTATACTATATATATATATATTATATATATTACTACATACATACATATATATCATTATAATATATATATATATATATATATATATATATTATATATACATATATATATATATATATATATATATATATATATCATATATACTATCTTATATATATATTATATATATATATATATATATAATATATATATAATATATATATGTTTTTATATGAACATATAATATGTACATGTAATATCTATATATCACATATTATATAGATGCATATATACCATTTATAATATATATATGTATATGTCTGTATGTGTGTGTGTGGTGTGTGGTGTTGTAATATATATATATATATATATTAATATATATATATATATATATAGATATATATGTGTTATATATTATATATTATATATATATATGTATATATATATAATATGTTATGTTGTATGTATTATGTATGTGTATGTATGCATCTATATATATATATAATATATATATATATATATATAATATATATATATTATATATATATATATATATTGAATCTCTATATTTAACATACCCCACATCTTGATGTTTATATATACTACATATATATTATATATATAATATATATATATATATATATATATATATATAAATATATAGATCTATATATACACATATATATATAATAATACATATATATATATATATATATATGTGTGTGTTGTGTGTGTGTGTGTGTGTTATATATATGTATATTTACAAATTGTAATACCCCAGCCCCTCCGGCCAGAAGCATTGCGTTTTTTTAACTTTCTACCTAAATTCTGGGACGAAACGGACAGAGTTTCCTCTAAAAACTGGCCGTTTTCAGGCTATAAGCCTTACAACAAATCCCTGCGATTACATGGAAGCGTAAAACATTTAAAAGCATCTCAACGGCCACGCGCCGGAGTTCACAACTGAACGAGCCACTCGCTCGGAGTACACCAACCAGATTAATTTAAGAATAAAGAAGAAAGGGAAGATACAACTCAACAGTTCACACAACTGGAGTATTGGGGTTTACATTCCAAAATATAACTAACTTTAAAAGAGACGACATCTAACTATTTAGATGGTTGGCTCATACGGCCATATAGAGCGACCTTTATACCATATGCATTACATGAACTTAGAATACCTGTTCACAAATATTTCAAACTGAGAATAAATAACGTGACTTCATTAAACACGTAAGATTCCCCTCAAATGAGTACAAACGACACCTTACAAGCATGAACAGATTCCATCTTGGCATAGCTGATTTAACTTTTTCCTATTATAAAGAAAACATGGGGAAAAGGGGAAAGAGTAGTGGGATGAGCAACCATACACTCGGTGAGTGTCCCCTGACTCCTTAAAACCAAAACCGTTACAGGCAGTAATATCTTTACTAGTCACATAGCATGTATCCATACTTTTCTATCATATTAGGTATTCATAAAATTCTTATGGAAACGTCACTAACCATAAACTTCACTTTAGGCACTCAAACTCATTTCTAGGTGTCTAAATGACCAAACTTCTTTACTACCAGGCAGTCAAACACTTAAACAAGGGACGAGGCTAAGCACAGAAACTTTCTTTTTCATAAACATAACTTCTTGGCATTCTATTCCAACTACGCATGAAACCCCATTCATATGACGTGCGCATAAGGTTATTTCTTTTCAGAATCATGCTCTTCCTGGCATTTTATTCGTATGGTATGCATAAGATACACACATTTCAAGTCTCAATCAATTCTCATTCATAGAATATGCATGAAATATGCGCATAAGACTTACTTCTTATATTCGTATCTTACTTAGCATCTCATTCATAAGTTAAACTTAGAACATGCACATGTCATACACAGGAAGCTTTCTTTCTTTTACTGAAAACACTTCATTTAGCCTCTTGAGGCCCATAAAAACTCTTCTCTTAGTCTCTTGAGGCTCATATTCTTTTAAAAGAATCTCTTTTATCTTAGTCTCATAATGACCCTTAAAAACTTTCTTTCTGAAATACTTAAAAAGGCAAAATGCCAACCACTTTTCTTATTTAATAAGAAACTACTATGGGCATAAGATCATCATAAAGTGCTGGTTGGGAGAGATCTATACTCAATCCCAGTGAGATTAACTCACACTAAGCTCTTACTCACAGGATGGCAACTAACTTTGGACCTTAACCCTTGTCAGGGTCTCTAGAGATTACTTCCTAGGCTAGGGATTCCCCCGTTCAAGCAGGTTCACTCCCATCTATTGTCCCTGAGCACTTATCTTAGCCATTTAAACTGGTCATAGTGACTAACAAATTTGCTGCCTCTCACAGCGAAATCCTTTATCATGTAACTCAGGCCTTTGTAAAACTCTTTAGGATTCCCCCGTTCAAGCTGGTTCACTCCTAAAAATACATTCATTTAGTTAAAATATGCCATCATACACTAATATTTATGGCTACTATTATTTCAAAACATGAAATCCTTCTTTGAAAATCTCACCCTCATGCACATAATGTAACTTGAGGACATAGAAGGGAAGGGGGTCCACATGTATCACATTCAAGCACTTCATAATCAATTCATCGCAATGACCCACGCATGACCTCGCAATCCACACGATTGCGGTTAATTCACAACCCAAACTCCCTCCTCACAAGCACCGTACCGCAAGAACCTCGAACCACTCATAGTTCTACCTCAAACCATCCAACTACCATCTCGGTGTTCAATTTGTTAGTCATAACATATTATCATGCTAATTTATGAAAAGGTAAGGTTTAGGTACTTACCTGGGCAAGCAGCACCATACAGCGATGCGTTATAGCAAGCATACATACGCATACATACCATCACATCCACATATAAAACTATAGAACTTTACTTAGCAGTTCAAACATGATAAGGCTCTAAGCATTTATAATTTACTTCAGAGTTAGTAAGTGTGAGACCCGCATTTTTGTAGTACTTGCTTAACAAATATTATGCCGGTTGGGTTGGAAAATTTTTTTTCAATATCCGCCAACCTACAACTGCCATATCGCCTAAGTTATTGATCTATTCAACTTTAGATTCCAAAAATGAATTTCCTAAAGTTGTGTAACAGGACAAGCCTTCGATTCCTTGAAACTTTAGTAACAGCAATTCCCAAATACGATCAGATTGTTAAACCTTGGTAATAGTTCGGTAATTTACTAAATCGATCCTTAATATAATCAAAGCACCAGTAAGCTGACCAACGATTATATTTAAGAATTCGGTTTAAGATTGGAGGCCCGGGTATTCAATTATTAATACAATAGGTTGAAGTTTTATGGTAGAATTAAATCAAAACAAGGGGGAAGTGGGGCTAATTTTTTCATAACACACGTGTGACAACCCCCCCGTGAGCCTGCTTCTCCTTCCCCCTCTACATGAAACCCCGACCCCCATGGCCTTCCCTTTCTTCTTCTTCTTCCCGCGATGACCCTAAGTCCTAAACCCTAGCCCTGCTGCCTGCTCTTCTTCATTCCGCTGTCGCGAACCCGACCAACCCAGGTGCCAGTTTCGTGCGGTGGGACGAGAATCAGCCACGGTTAGGCTGATTCTGGGCGTGTGCGAGTTGAACACCCGGCAACCTCGGTGCATGCAAGGTGATTTTGAACTCCTCCTTCATCTATAAATTGCATTCTTAACCTAGATTCTTCGTAATTGTGTTTTATTTCTTAGAAAAATTGAGTTAGGGTTTTGGGTCTAGTGGTGGTCATGTGTCACGCGAAGAACAGAGGGGATTCTGAGCTTTGGTATTCGAATTTAATTTCAATCCAGCCAGTTCGCGCGCATATAGCTTGGATTCGAGGTGAGTAAACCTTTAATCCCTCATATTTTAAGGATTTAAAATAATAATTATATGGATCAGTTTACTGAATTAGTAGATTGGATTGTTGTTGTATGAATTCACTTGTATGTGTGGGCAAACGAATGAATTAAGCATTGCTATGCTAAGGCAGCACCAATGTATTCTTGAAAGGTTGCCAGATGTTTTAAAATGGTGGCTTTCATGATTTAGAACTGCATATAATTCTCTTAAGTTGCTTTCGATTTTCCTATCAAACTAGTTAGCATTGAAGATTGTTTTGAAACATTTTAAGCCTTTAGTTTATCCTCACACCCGTCTTGAGCTTAGAATGGAGTTTTCAAACGAATCTAGCTTACATTTATTGCTAACTAAGTATCTAAGTTAGGATTTAGCAACCCTATTACGCTTATATGAAGCTTTCAAGTTAGAATCAAAGTCGTTTTATGATTAGGCAACCTTATTATGCTTATAAAGAGCCCTTAAGTTAAAAACGAAGTCGTTTTATGATTTAGTAAACTTATTACGTCTATACGAAGCATTCGAGTTAGAAACTAAGTTGTTTTACGATTTAGCAAACGTGTTACGTTTATAAGAAACTTTAAGTTTAAAGTGAAGTCGTTTTACAAGTTAATGAACTTATTACGTTTATACGAAACTTTTAAGTCAAAAATGAAGTCGTTTTACAAATTAGCAAATGTTTTACGTTTATAAGGAGTTTCTTAAGTTAAAAACGAAGTCTTTTTACGAGTTAGTAGCCGTATTACGTTTATATGAAACTTTTAAGTTAGAAACGAAATCGTTTTAGGACTTAACAAGCTTATTACGTTTTTAAGAGGCTTTGAAGTTTCAAAGGAAGTCATTTTATGCGTTAATAGACTCATAACGTTTATGAGAAGCTTTTAAGCTTCGAACTTAGTTGAATTAAGCATTCACTAAACACGTTATGTTTCTAACGAGTTTCGATTTACAATTTAGCAGACATATTATATTTAAAAGAAGCTCTTAGCTAAAAGGTGAAGTCGTTTTATGAGTTACCAGTCGTTTTACATTTACACGAAGCATTTAAGTTAGAAACTATATCGTTTTACGATTTAGTAAACAGTCTACGTTATAAGAAGTCTTTAAGTTATTTATGAAGCCGATTTATGTGCTAACAAATCTTATTTTATTTCTAAGAAGCTTGTAAGTTTAAAACGAAGACGTTTTACAAACTAACAAATGTATTACGTTATTAAGAGGCTTTTAAGTTGAAAACAAAATCGTTTTACAATTTGGCAAACTAATTACGTTTATACGAAGCTTTTAAGTTAGAAACGAAGCCGTTTTTCGAATTCGTAAACGTATTTTATGATGTTAGTTTACACGTTAGCAAATTTATTTCGATTATGAAAAGCCTTTAAACTATCCACGAAATCGATTTATGAGTTAGTAAACTTGGCTTGTATCATGTTCATCCTTTGCGTTTGAAACATTATAATGAGCGTAAAAAGGGCAACTGAAGGTGATTATTTACGAATCCTAGCTTTCAAGTGCGCGCTAGTAACTACCAAGTTTTGAATCGTGAGTTAGTATACCCACCATGTTTCTAAGAGGCCTTTCTTGTTGTTTGCCTAAAGCTAAAGTTGTAAGAAAATTATGTTTTCATGCTTTAAGTTCATAAAACCTATATATGAATAAGTATAAGCATGTTTGTCTACTAAGTATGTATGTGTATGAATGTTATAAGTTCCTAAGATATATATATATATATATATGTATATATATAAATACGTATAAGTATGTATGTGTACGAATGGTTATGTTTATGTCTATGTGTACGTAGAGGAGCTACTCTAGAAACTTTAAGCTTAAGTCTAAGACCCAGGGATGGTGGGTTAGTTCCCGCCTGGTATCACATATGTTACGTTATGATAGATTCAGGGATGGTAGTTTGATTCCCTCCTGAAGTCTAAGTATGAAAATTATGTCTCAGCGCAGTATGATGTCTGTCCGGATAGGCGTATGTTGCTGCTCGAGTTTGGCCGACTCCGGATGGCAGTAACAAAGTACCTCTAAGAGTCTAATCTCCTCATTTACGTGAATAAGTTACTATGTATGATTTTCAGTAAGTGAAACTTATGCGTAAAACCCCTTTTATGCTATGTTTCCGGGTTTATGTAACTTTATTATGTTAAGTCAACGCATTACGGTTTCTTCTAAAGTTAAGCCTTTTGGTATGACTATTCATTCACTCAGTTTATGGTTCGAATATGATGTATTATGTGAAAGCTCTTCAACTAAAATGAATTACGAAAGGCTTGCGTAAGTTAATATGCACTCACTGAGCGGTGGTTGCTCATTCCCATTACTTTTCCCCTTTTTCCCAGATCCACAGGTATGTGATTAACGCATGGAGTGCAACAAGGATGGACTTGCTTGGTTTGATTATGACGTGACTATGTAATATTGATTATGTTTGTAAGGTTATGTAATAATTTATCTTTTGTAAGGTTTATGAAAAATAAAAAGCTCTGTATACTCCGGGCGTGTGGCCCGTAAAGTTGTGAACTCCGGCGTGTAGCCGTAGAGCTGTTGGTGTTATTTCGTACCTTTTGGCATTGCAAGGATGTAATGTTAGGCTTAGGCCTAGGGAAATGGTCAGTTTTCAAGGGAAATTTTATCCATTTTGCCCCAAAAATTAAGAAAATTCTAACATTCCTAGCCCTAGGGTTAAACTCAAGACCTAATTATCTTATAGTGGCTTAAGTTTTAAATATTAAGTCTCAATAGGTTATATTTCAAATAGGCTTAAGCAAGTTACCTTAACAGTCTTTCCCCAGGGGAAGGCTAGTCATTATGGGATAGTTAAGCATATAGACGATCTTAGATTGACTAAACATTTATATACATTAATTTTAAACACGTACGATGCACTTCGAAGTTCATACACGATCATGGAACGACCAAACATTCATAAACGTTGGTTTTAAAGATGTACGATGCATTTCGAAGTTCATACACGATCATGGAACGACCAAACATTCATAAACGTTGGTTTTAAAGAAGTACGATGCACTTCGAAGTTCATACTCAGGCATGAATTAATTGTATATATTCGAATCAAAGCTAAACATACATACTTTACTTCGAATCAAAACTTCCAGCTTGATTTAACTAAATTGATTCCAACCGAAATTAAACATATATAACTTAGTTCGAATTAAAATCTCAGGTATACATTAACTAAATTAATTCGATTTGAAGCTATACATATCTAATTCACTTCGAATTGAAACCTCAGCCATAAATTAACTAAATTGATTCGAATTGAAGCTAAACATATCTAATTCACTTCGAATTGAAATCTCAGGCATAAATTAACTAAAATTGATTCAAATCGAAGCTAAACATATCTAATTCACTTCGAATTGAAACCCCAGGCATAAATTAACTAAATTGATTCGAATCGAAGCTAAACATATCTAATTAAACATATCTAATTAACTTCGAATTGAAACCTCAGGCATAAATTAACTAAATTGATTCGAATCGAAGCTAAACATATCTAATTCACTCCTTGACATTTCTAACAAGTTTAGCCAACTCTAATCTGACATGCAACATCAATCTGCTGGAAACCATTTTTGAAAATAGTAATAGCTTAGGAGGCGAGAAACACCCACCTCGATTCCACGCCAGAGATACGCGATTTAGCTTGAATTGAGGCTAAAAATCGAACACCAACAGCCCGATATTCCTTTGCTCTTCGCGCGTGGCTCGACCTAGCCAAAACCCAAAAACCCTAACTTGTGTTTTTTGAGAAATTTAAGTACGGTTAAGGAGGATTCAAGGCGCGAATTCAACTTAAAGAAGTAGAGAAGTTCGAAACTCACCGCGCATGCATGATTTCGGCTGAGTGTCCGACCATCCTTGCGCCAGAATCGGCCCAGCCATGGCCGATTTTCGCTCAGCCTCGACACAAGTTGGTCGCCGGCAGCCAGGCAGGCTCAACCGCCGTCGGGTCGTCGTCCTCAATCGCGACGGTCACCGGCAGTAGGGCGTGGTTCATTGAACCCTTTTTCGCTCCCTCACTCTTTCGCTCGAACTCTCTCTCTCTCTGTCGTGGTGTTGCGGGTCGCCGGCGCCACCTCCGTCGCCGCCTGGCCGGCGACACCTCCCTCTCTCTCGCCCTCTCTCTCTCTTGCGTTGGTGGCTGACGGGCTGGGGCAGAGAACCCCCCTGTCGCGATGAAGATGAAAGAGAAAGGGGGCTTTGGCCCCCCCTTTTTTGTTTCTTTGTCGCTTGCCCAATCAACTAAAATCGCCTGTCTAATTTCTAATCTCGTACCTCACAACCTATCCCGAATCGATAATACGACCCTTCGTCGATTATTCGATCTCCAATACGTCTAGGTTCGATTCAATAAACCACAAACTAATTCTAAGGTTGAAAACCTAATCGTTTTCAGGAAACGACTAAATAAATCGAATAACGACTAAATTAAACTATCAATATAATTTAAAGGCATAAATGACATGAATTGACTTTAAAATCAATAATAGCAATAATAAACCCCTCTTTAATAAAATTATAGCTCCCAAAAGCACATCGATAATAATTTAACTCATATAGTTGCTAAAAATACGAATTTATATCGTAAAAAGGTAATACAGTTAGCTTAATAGAAAACAAAGAATGCGGGTCTTACATTCTTCCCCCCTTAAAAGAATTTCGTCCTCGAAATTCTAAATGTAAGTTCGATCTTTCCTAGAATGCACGCACACAACTAGGATTTACGCGGTAGGTTTCCAAAAGGTCATTTTAAAGACATTACTTCTTTTAAATCAAAAGGAAATGGCTTATGGTATCCAGTCTCCTTATCGCCAGTCCTCTTCAAGCATCTACTCACTCTATTTAGGCGCCGAGGGCAAATCGCATTGAAGAGAGGCAAATGAGTTGGCATGGACAGCCATATTGAGTTTGTTTTGAAAATGAAACATAGATTTTCAATGATCTAGACTCAGTTCGCATGGCAAGCAATAATTCTATGCATATGCATCTATAAGTAGGCATCTAAAGGCACGACAATTGAGACAATGACATCTTAAGGTCATACACTAGCGGTCTCATTCTAAAACATGAATTCAAGTCACTTTTGGGATCACAATGATTAACATGGAGACTACTGTAACACATTTAGAATAATAGAAATGTCACATAGCACCACATAGTATCATTTAAGTATAATGGAATTGCATAGTATTAGCAATCCAATATTCTTAAGCTTAGGAATCTCGGGGAGCATGAATGCGTCTAAAACATACATGGCAAGCAATTTACAAAAGGAAAACATATGCACCAACATTTCGATGTCTGTACATCAATTCCAGCTAACTTTTAGGCCTTTACATTCATAACAACTTATTCAAGCCATGCCAAGTTTGTATGAAGGCAGTTAACTTAGTCAGGTCCATTCAAAGGTATAAAGATATTGGGTCATTCTAAAGTCAAATCAATTGGTCAGGAAGCTATCACATCGTACCTAAGTAGTAAAACATCATATTACATCACATTGATAATGAAGGGTCTTAGAGTAACGCTCGAATTCACATTGGCATCACGTAGGGTATACAATAGAGCACTAAAGATGAAGAATCATGAATGGCATGAACTAGCATGGTATGTCGATAGAAACAACTGAGAAGATAATGCTACGGCAAGAATACATGCATGCAAACAACGAGTCAAAGGTCATGTCATGCCGTATATTATGAAACTTCATTCGTCTGGATAATCAAGTCACCTACCAAACCAAACTTAAGTCAAGCATGGATTACACAAAGGCAATCAAAGGTGAAGATAGACACCTAAGGTCACCACATCATGGATTAAGTGCGTATGTATATAGTTGTTCAAACCATATCATGGGATAATAGAACTTGTGGAGTGCAAGTAATGACTTAGAGATTGTACAAGCAATGGTTCGCATAGGTTAAACCACTTAATCAATCCAGCCACTACGCAACTAAAGTTCATGATAAGCAACCCCAATGGCGTGTATTTACCGTACCATTCACTCATAAAACGTACAGCTGATCATCAATCAACTAGCATGGGTAAGAACTACGGTGTTAATGGTCTTATAGGTATGTGTTGAGGGTCTACAAGGTACACCTATCCCATAGGTGATCATATGGGTCTCACTGTAGTTCACTTACCTTAGTAGAGATCATTACTATGTACAATTCCGAAGTCTGCTAGGTTCTTCCTCCCTTTCGCTTTCTAGGTGTATTAGGGTTCGTCTAAGCCAAAACATCGTCACCTCAATCATGGATAACAATCCATATAATAGAAAGCGAGTAATACACGGATTAGGTAACAATGGCAAGGAAGGAGAACAGTAGGTACACTTACGTGATGTTTAGCGAGGTCCTACCACTAGCATTTAGTCTTTCAAGCATGTATACAAGGGCATCCCTTAATATACTCAGGAAACTCAAAATTCAAAAACGAAAGGTATCATTTACTAGGATTATCAATCATAGCAGCTAGTTTCCAATCATTTCTTTCCTAGTTCATCACGAAGGATTCTATCGACGTACACATCATAGCACATACACATTTACAAGCAACATTTGATAAACATAAGGGTGCGTATTTATAAGTCTAAACTCCCTCTTCATTACTAATGGGAAGCTAATCCTCCGGTGTAAGATAACCTTGGCTCGATAGTCAAAACGACATTAACATCTTAAAATCTTGAGTTTCGAAGGATGAAGAAAATAGCTTATCTATTTCGAATCACTTTGTTTTTAATAAAAGGATGGTTAACTGCTTCTAGCTCTCCCTCTACCAACCTTCGAGTACGTCTGCTCACTCAATTGTGGGGCCTGAGGTGCAAATCGTACTTGAGGGGCAAAGACGAGCTTAGAAAAGAATTTTCAATCGCTCGAGTCTAATTGACTTGCTTTAACTATCGATTGCCTTATCAGAGCGCACGAAGAAAACATTATCAATCAAAATATCACTTAGCTCACACGATACAAGTGAATTGGACTCACTTCCTAATACACGACTCACATACATCCGATTGGCTTAACCGGATCACCTAAAAGTCAATCAGTGAAGTCAGTTAGCATGTTAGGAACATATTGCACCAATAAAGTGCTCACTACGTCACTTGAAGGTGTAGGGAGAGCTATTTAGCTCTTATACTAACGCATAATTTGCCACTTTTACTCAATTGACCTTCTCGAACCATATATAACTACTTAAGTGCAGCAACGATCATACAAAGCTCACATTTGCACACAAGCAAAACATATGTCACATAACCACAGAGTATTCCTAGGCGACTATATGAAATGTAAGACTCAGGTCGCGGCCTATGGTCACAAGACTTTTGCTCTGATACCATCAATGTAACACCCCCAGCCCCTCCTGCCAGAAGCATTATGTTTTCTTAACTTTCTACCTAAATTCTGGGACGAAACGGACAGAGTTTTCCACTAAAAACTGGCCGTTTCCAGGGTATAAGTCTTACAACAAATCCTTGCAATTACACGGAAGCATAAAACATTTAAAAGCAGCTTAACGGCCACATGCCGGAGTTCACAACTCAATGAGCCCCTTGCTCGGAGTACACGAACCAGATTAATTCAAGAATAAAGAAGAAAGGGAAGATACAACTCAACGGTTCACACGGCCGGAGTATTGGAGTTTACATCCCAAAACATAACTAACTTTAAAGAGAAGACATCTAACTATTTACATGGTCGGCTCATACGGCCATACAGAGCGACCTTTATACCATATGCATTGCATGAACTTAGAATACCTGTTTACAAACATTTCAAACTGAGAATACATAACGTGACTTCATTAAACACGTAAGATTCCCCTCAAATGAGTACAAATGACACCTTGCAAGCATGAACAGACTCCATCTTGACATAGCTGATTCAACTTTTTCCTGTTATAAACAAAACCTGGGGAAAAGGGGAAAGAGTAGTGGGATGAGCAACCACAAGCTCAGTGAGTGTCCCCCGACCCCTTAAAACCAAAACCGTTACAGATAGTAATATCTTTACTAGTCACATAGCACATATTCATACTTTACTATCACGTTAGGCATTCATAAAATTCTTATGGAAACATCACTAACCATAAACTTGACTTTAGGCACTCAAACTCATTTCTAGGTCTCTAAATGACCAACCTTCTTTACTACCAGGCAGTCAAACACTTAAACAAGGGACGAGGCAAAGCACAAAAACTTTCTTTTTCATAAACATAACTTCTTGGCATTCTATTCCAACTATGCATGAAACCCTATTCATATGATGTGCATATAAGGTTATTTCTTTTCAGAATCATACTCTTCTTGGCATTTCATTTGTACGGTATGCATAAGATACACACATTTCAAGTCTCAATCAATTCTCATTCATGGGATATGCATGAAATATGCTCATAGGACTTACTTCTCATATTTGTATCTTACTTAGCATCTCATTCATAAGTTAAACTTAGAACATGCACATGTTATACACAGGAAGCTTTCTTTCTTTTACTGAAAACACTTCATTTAGCCTCTTAAGGCTCATAAAAACTCTTCTCTTAGCCTCTTAAGGCTCATATTCTTTTAAAAGAATCTCTTTCATCTTAGTCTCATAATGACCCTTAAAAACTTTCTTTCTGAAATACTTAAAAAGGCGAAATGCCAACCGCTTTTCTTATTTAATAAGAAACTACTCTGGGCATAAGATCATCATAAAGCGCTGGTTGGGAGAGATCTGTACTCAATCCCAGTGAGATTAACTCACACTAAGCTCTTACTTCCAGGATGGCAACTAACTTTAGACCTTAGCCCTCGTCAGGGTCTCTAGGGATTGCTTCCTAGGCTAGGGATTCCCCCGTTCAAGCAGGTTTACTCCCATCTATTGTCCCTAACCACTTATCTTAGCCATTTAAACTGGTCATAACGACTAATAAGTTTGCTGCCTCTCACAGCGAAATCCTTTATCATATAACTCACGCCTTTGTATAACTCTTTAGGATTGCCCCGTTCAAGTAGGTTCACTCCCAAAACTATATTCATTTAGTTGAAATATGCCATCATGCACTGATATTTATGGCTACTATTATTTTAAAACATGAAATCCTTCTTTGAAAATCTCACCCTTATGCACATAATGTAACTTGAGGACATGGAAGGGAAGGGGGCCCACATGTATCACATTCAAGCACTTCATAATCAATTCATCACAATGAGCCACACATGGCCCTGTAATCCATATGATTGGGGTTAATTCACAACCCAAACTCCCTCCTCACAAGCACCGTACCACAAGAACCTCGAACCACTCATAGTTCTACCTCAAACTATCCAACTACCATCTCGGTTTTCAATTTATTAATCATAACATATCATCATACTAATTTATGAAAAGGTAAGGTTTAGGTACTTACCTGGTGATGTATATGAGAGTCCAAAGTGACCAAATTCAAAGAATAAGGGTAGGATGTGAGGGTGACGAAGGAGCAAAGGTAAAGGTGAAGGGAGGATAAATCAAGACTTTGGTTTGAGATAATCCCACTTGGGAGCCACGCAAGCCTTGGTCTTGGGCTATTCTTTTTACCCAATCTAGGATATAGAAGATTCACCACCTAGGAGAGCAAAAAGAACCTAGAGCACCACTTAAGGTAGCCAACCTTAAGATATAGAACTAGGATTTCAAGCAAGCACACTAGGGAACACTCAAGGGCTTAGTATTACTTTGAAATTGGAGTACAAGCTGATCATCCCTCAACCCACATGCCTAGCCCCTTTTATAGTAGAGAACAACACAAATGAAAGGGCATAAGTTACAAGAATAAACATAGGGCACACCAAAGGACACATTAATGTGTCGGTTACAAATAATCAAGGGGAAGGGGAAAAGATGAGTTCCTTGAGATGCCACAACTCCTTAGCCACATAAATTACACTAACCCCCTGGTATAAGAAGGGTCTCACGTCCAAATGTAGCTGAAAAGGTTCATGAACCGAATGAGAACACCAAACATCCTCCTTCTTTAATGCACTCACACCCTTGCAGTGGCTCTGACTTTGGACGGCCATATCTCGCGCTTTACTGGGCCAAATTGCGTGATGTTGGGCTTGTTGGAAAGCCTTGGATGTGTAGTTTCCAGGAAGCACAAGTTTTCCCAATTTTGACCAGCCGTTTGAAATTTATGGCCCAAACAATGAAGACTGCTCAGACTGGGCTGCGCCTGGACATTGGGCCTTTGAGGTCTCTTGTTGCCTAACCAAATGAGATCCAATTTAAGCATGGTTGGACTTATTAGAAAGCTAACATCTTAGGCGAAAATATTATGTGGGCTCTCAATCCGTGGGTCCATCAAATCTTGCACAAAACAAGTAACAAAGACCAGGTTATGATTGAATGAATCCGGCGCCAACTCGTCGGGCATTGCCATGATTGTTCTGCAAAGTTTAGCCACTTCCTTGACCCCCTTGAGCTTAGTAGGGTCTTCCTTGAGCTGAGAAAGGAGCGTAGAAGAGTGGGCTTGATGGTCTCCATCATTGAAATGCAAGGTACTCTTGATCCCCATTTGAAAAACCCATTTAGAAGAGGCACTTTGAAGTTCAAATAAAACTCCATAAAGTGTCTTTTGTCACGAAATTCAAATATTGGAACCAAAGAAGGGCATTGCCATGCATGAATTTGTATGGAGCTTACCTCCCATGAAGTTGAGTTGAAAGAATGAAAATGATACCCTTGAAAATATACATCAATCCCTCTTTCTTCGAAAAAAATTGTCCTCAATTCTTGTTGTGAGTGAGGGCATTCTTCTTGACTCAAGAGTTCCTCAATTCCTTCAACAACCCCACATAGCTTTAAATCGGACACTTGGAGTTCTTCAATTTCAAGCTCATCAAATCTTAGAGGTAGGTCACAATTCACCTCATGGTTTTCATGACATCCTTCTTTAAAGATCAAGGGTTCTCCATGTTTGCCTTCCTTATCTATCCCTCTTGGTTGTCCCTCACTTGTGTTTCCTATTTGTCCCCCCATGGTTATAAGTTCGTCTAGTTCAGGTTCTAATTGTGGGGATAATGGAACACTGAAATTGTCATAACAAGGATCAAAGTGAGCAACACATGCTATTCCCTTATCTAAATGGTGATCTAGCACAAGTGACGAAGGACATGAATAGTCTTCTTGTCCCTCAAGTTCAAAGGTCTCATCATCACCATAGTCATGAAAAACAGGAGGTCGGTCAACTAGGCTTGAAGCTTTTTCTCCATGGATCTCTTCATCTTTGTTGGAGTTAAGTTTCTCCAAATAAAAGAAGGAAGTAGAGCTAGAGTTACAAGCACTCATTGGACTTCCTTTGTTGAAAAGGAGGTTTTTAGAAGAGGAATTAAAGCCGTTTGCCTCAAAGGAAAGAAAAGGATGCTTGTGTAAGTAAGAGGTTGGAGCGAAAGTATCCATTAATTTACCTCTTAACTTAACCCGTGTTGTGATCTTACTTTTCCCTCTCTTCTTCGTCTTATACTTGTACTTTTCCTACCATTCAAACGCATGGCCTCGGAGCTTCTTGATCACCACCTTAAACTTCTCTTGCTCGTCAATATTGTAGCGAGTGAAGACTTGATCCACTTTGGAAATCCAATAAGGGAAATCTTCTTTTTGGCCACGAAACTTTGGAGTTTCAAGGATGACCATCTCCTTTTCAATCAAAGCAATCTCTTTTTGTCAGTTCCCAAGAGAAATCATGATGGATGAATGCTTAAGGGTTCTTTGTGGGTTATGTGTTTAGGCTAGAAAAAGGCTATTTTGGAGAAGAGGAGGGAGGGCACAGTCGTGCAGCTAGGCACTGGGGAATCGTGCTTGAATACTGCCTTGCAGAATGCAGGAAAACAAGGGTGGCATGGTTGTGCTTGGGAGCACGGGGGGAACGTGCCAACTTTCTGCCTGCGGTTGCTCGGTTTTGCTGGTTTGAGTTGTTTTTATGTTTTTGTTTGGGAAATGTGTTTGGGCTGCAAACTTGGTCAAATGGCAACCTTAGCTCTGATACCAAATGATGTATATGAAAGTCCAAAGTGACCAAATTCAAAGAATAAGGGTAGGATGTGGGGGTGACGAAGGAGCCAAGGTAAAGGTGAAGGGAGGATAAATCAAGACTTTGGTTTGAGATAACCCCACTTGGGAGCCACGCAAGCCTTAGTCTTGGGCTATTCTTTTTACCCAATCTAGGATGTAGAAGATTCACCACCTAGGAGAGCAAAAAGAACCTAGAGCACCACTTAAGGTAGCCAACCTTAAGATATAGAACTACGATTTCAAGCAAGCACACTAGAGAACACTCAAGGGCTTAGTATTACTTTGAAATTGGAGTACAAGCTAATCAGCCCTCAACCCACACGCCTAGCCCCTTTTATAGTA